>JAIUND010000797.1:0-52202 GCA_034699125.1 Gisinianus flammeolus
TAGCTCCTCCCACTCAATGTATTTGAAATGGGCAAGGATTCCTAAATCTGTCCTTGGGAGGCTCAATTATTAAAAATTCGACAGTACGTAGAATTTATGTTCTTGAGTTTCACTGGAGACTGAAAAAAATATGAAAATGTACATAAATAACATAGATGGAATCTATTTACGTTTTCCTGTACAAAAAACGGTATAAATAAAACAAACCGTGTATATTTAGACGTGTACATGGGTACTTATACATGGCATAAAACATAATCAAAATAATAATAATAACAATAATAAAATGCTCGGCCTGGTTTGTTCCATTTTTTATTTGAAAATCTATACAGTAAATCCTTATTGTATATACATAGGTCGTCAAAATTCTCACTCCTCCACGAAACAACCATGTAATATATTTTTTTCTGTCCGTCCGTCCACTCTTCAACTCATGTAGTAACGTTGAAATTTTTGTGTTTACGGTCTCATAATTGATGTACAACCTTAGTTAGTACAGTGGAACAAAAAAACAGAGGTTGATGTCCAGTAGTTTGTAGTATGGATGAGAATTTCAATGCTTTCATTATGGTGGTATACACTCACTCCAACACAAGTACAAAAAGCAAGTGTATACGTATATATACGTGGTGCGTGTGAATACTTGTATGTGTATATCATACAGATGTATCCACACGATATAATATATTACAATAGTTTAAAAAATTTACAATTTACATGTATCTTTACGCATTTCCGTACGCACGTGTGTTACGCATATATATACAAACAAATATAAAATTGTATATTTAAAATCTCTCTCTCTCTCTTTCTCTCTCTCTCTTTGTGGCTAAAGAATCTCTCATGATATAGATTATCCGTATATAAGTATTTGAGTGAGAGAGAGATAGAAACAAGGATAATAAGCTGTGTTATAAGTTATTATAGAGTTGAATTCGAGAAGATGAGTTTGGCCTCGACTAATGTAATGTACGAACGCACGTATAATATATATATGCCTATAATATACGCACAGACACTTTTATACATGTATATATGTACAATACTGCATTGCCTCATGCGCAACGCAACGTGGATTTAATGGTGAGAGAGAGAGAGAGAGAGAGAGCAAAAAGGAGGAAGAAAGCCAGTGAAACTCATCGATAAAGTAACATGGACAGGGTCTGTATTCCGAGGAGGTCAACGAACCCCACACGCATAAACATGGACGCACTACGAATCTTCCTTCATGCCCAACACCACACAAACTGTACACAAAAACTTTGAAAGAAATGAAATGTGTACGGCTTACAGTGTTAGCTAAATATAAAACAGAAATCTACTATCTGTATATGCATTTCTCTCTCTATCTCTCTGTACATCCATAAAATGTATGCACATTCATTTTTCCTCATCATCTTTCCATGATTTCATTATCAACTGTTGCATTCATTCCAATCAAATGCCATTTCCAATGCATTCAAATGCCCTCATCATAACAATTCAGTCATACTTTTTATTACAACTTACAATTCTCAGTTCATCACTCTCTCTCTCTCTCTCTCTCTCTCTCTCTCTCTCTCTCTCACACACACACACACACACACATACACACTCTCTCTCTCTTTGTTTACGTTCGTGTCCATGATCAATGTTAGATGGATTCTTTTTTAAATTACATGATGGATTTTGGAATTGGATTCAGTTTGTACATATATACGATACATATACAATACTTTTTGTTCATGATGACTTGGAAATCACCATGTAAAGTTCGAGTAACTAAAAATAAAAGAGGTACATACATATAATATTATTATGCCTTGTTCGTTAATTATATTATTAGGACTCCAAGCCGTTATATGTCTATGCTTGTTTTATATGTGTGTGTAGCCGAAAGTTCAAGAAACTTTTATTCCTCTTGATCTTATTAGCCGTGGAGGGATTTGTACACTCATATTTGTATACACATTTACTTTTAAGTTTTCCATACGATATTTTCATCTTATTTATATACTCAAATATGTGGGTTTTTCCGTATAGATGTAAATAAATTAAACACGCAAAAAAAACATTTCAGATATATTAGCAAATGAAATTGTAATTGCAATTAAAAAATGTGGACTTAAGAGTTCTCTCTCATTACTTATTCTATGTGTTTCTGGGGGAGGGCTGCCAAATTAACACCAAAATATATTTTGAATTGTTCAATTTTGAACTCACTTAGTATGTATACTTTCTGAATGGTATTAGTTTTGAAAAAAAAAATACGATTTTTCAGAAGAAGTATATATGGGCCTGTATGGACTGATGAAAATTTGGTAGTATACACGTGATCTCAATTTCTCTTGGCACGTGGGAACCCGAATCGCTCGAATGCAAGTTGAAGGAACTCATGGTGCGTGCGTGAATGCGTGTGAGTATATGTGTGTGTTCCTTGCCTATATACACTATTCTCTACACTCTACAGTACTCTACACTCTACAGAAAACTATACAATTCTTATGGAATTTTCTTTCAATCCTCCTATTTTCAAAACGTTTTTCCTTCTCTCTCTATTCTATTCTTTTGTCTTGCAAATTACTGACCGAAAATGCGTAGACGGCTTTTTAATTGCTCCGAAAGCAAAAACGTCCGTAAAGAGGGCAAAACGTAATTAATAGTTTTTGACTGGTTAACATTTTAAATACAATATTTTAAATTCCGAATCACCGTTTTTAAAAAAGACAGAAATAGAAAAATTAAGATATCCACTACGAATTGAAAGGTATATATAATCATTTTCCTGTAGAATTAAATCATGTAGTTTGTCCAATGGTTCAGTGTAGAATGTGTAGAATGTGTATAGATCCTCAAAAGGGAGAACTTAATTCGAATTTCCAAGCATGCCCGATTATGATTTCTTTGTTTGTTGGCTTAAGAACTGACATTCTTTACATTTTATTGGTGGTTTAAGCATTTTAAACATTTTCTCGCATCACAGTTCGAACTTTTGACAGAATCTCACCCGCTTAGTTTTGTCACTGTCAAGTACATATATATAGTTGCTGGGCAACTGCGAGATGGAAGTGCCGGAGATTTGCCTCTTCCATTATATGCACCAACATGTTTTCTAGCATTAAAGAAAAAGTCCGATACTTGAATGACAAGTATCCGGACATGCCGCAAATCATCCTTGCCAACGACGACAAATCCGTTGGAATCGCTCAAAAATTTCTCGGGGTTCAGCCGTACGGAAAAAAACTATTCACAAATTCGAAACGACCAAAGAATGGTCTTCTTATCCGCCCCGTTTGGGACAGATAATGTGTGGTGACAAAAACAAAATCCATGGATCCGAATAAGTGGACAAAATTCTACGTCGATTATGCCATTTTCTGCGGCATCGTTTTCAATGCTTTGTCTGCAAAATTCAAAATGTCAGTTATTACTCGCCCGGTACACTATGAAAGTGAGTAGTACACTGAGTATACTATTTGCATTTTAGTTCATGACTGATTATTCAATTATTGCAAAATTTAGACACAAGGAGTAATAATACTTGTGTATACAATCAATTAATGTCTGTATATTATAGTATATGTACCTACGTGCATATATGTATTTACGGGTATATATTTGTGGGGTAATTCTTAATTCTGAACTCTGATTTTGCCAAAGACAACCAGACGCTGGATCCTATTAGAATTTCTCTCATGAATATGGATGATGGTGATGGTCATAGACTCATAGAGATTTCGAATGTGTGGGAGACAAGAAAATAAATCATGGTACATATGTTGCTCACTGGTGGGCAAACTCAGAGTTCGTGAGTTCTTTTGAACTCGAACTCGCACTCATGAGTGCGAGTTCTGGCCTGGAACTCGCGATGTGAGTTCGAATTCCATTTTTAAAAAAATCCTCATGAGTGCGCGATAGCGAGTTCCATTTTTTAAAAATAATCCTCCTGAGTTCGATAGCGAGTTCCAGTTTTTAAACCCATCCTCCTGAGGGCGAGTGCAAGGTGAGCGCGAGTTCTCGAGATCTCGAACTCAAGAGTGCGCACTCACAGGAATCTCCCAATGTCTCCTAATGTTTATTTGAATTTGGCGCCGGTGGGAATTGGGTGCACTCATGAGTTCGATAGAGAGTTCCAAAGAAAAAAAAATGAACTCATGATCGCGAGTGCGAATTCAGCATGAGTTTGAGTGCGAATTCAGCATTTGCATTGGGGAACTCTTGAGTGCGATAGCGATTTCCAATCAAATTGCCCACCAGTGATGTTGCTGGAAGGACAATTTGGACGATGACATAGACGACTGCTAACAGTGCTTTAACTCTATATAGTGTCTGTGTCGCATTCCCTTTTTTTCTATACATATATATAGATACTATGCTGTCAGTTTCAATTTCGATTGGCCAACACTTGTAGTACTTTACTCTTTTCATGAACGACGACTACATTTTCATGCCATGTTCATTAAATTTGTAATAAACTGCAATACACTAAATAAATACATGAAAGTGTGTATAGTTTCTCATATTTTGGCTTTTACAATTTGTGGACAGTATTTTATTAGGAATTGCAGATTATTCAATTGTCCATCCATTTTTAATGAGAAATGTGTGAGGTTTGAGCAGCTTGAGATTTAAGTTTGAAACCGAGTGATTTTGAACGTTCATGTTGTTGATCGATATATGGACAAGAGTGTAAAATTTTACTTCAAAACTTCTGTTATATGCATTGAATCTTGAACAAATATTTTTTGTTACTATACACA
The DNA here is from genome assembly GCA_034699125.1 of Gisinianus flammeolus. Lineage (NCBI taxonomy): Eukaryota > Metazoa > Arthropoda > Collembola > Symphypleona > Katiannidae > Gisinianus > Gisinianus flammeolus. Next base: position 4,740 of record JAIUND010000797.1, read on the forward strand.
AAACAAAAATCTCTTTGAATCTTCATCCATGACGGATGCGCAGTTCCTTAAAGAAGAAGAATTTGTTTTATGTATAAAGACCACTTTTCCAAACAAAAATAATGTAAAATTGTCAACTCCCAATTTAGGAATTGTACAGAGTTTATGGTAGTGTGAATATGCAATGCATATTATGCATGAAAGCTGCTTTCTTCTTAAATACATGCTATCTTGCTCTCATTTTATTTCTCAAACAGTGACAAACAAAATGACAGACCTGATGAGTAATTTGATGGAAAATTATTAATTGTATATACATATGGGAATTCCAGGTGAGGAGGGTCGAGTAGTCGTCGAGTGCAATAATATTTATCCATAATCCATGTAGTATATTATATACTCGTAATAGCTAATGGCATCAAGGTGTGGATGCTTTTCAGTGGGAAGTTTTTTTAACCGTTCACAAGTAACTGAAACTAACAGAATAAACTCATGTACGAAATCAAATATATATATGTGTGTGTGTGTGTGAGTAGAAAGACTGAAAGAGAAAAGAGAGGGAGAGACATGCAGTGGAAGTGCACACACGTGTAGACTTGAACCCGAGAGTAAAGGGAAGAAAAGTGTAGAGCCGTCGTCTGTGGTTGCCTATATATGTAATGTAGTAATGTGTGTGAGTGCACACTTAGCATCTTGGCTTGGATTCTTTTTTCTTGATGGGCCACACAGATGAAAAGAGAGTCTTAAAGTGGCCTTCCATCTTTTCATCTCTCTCATGGTCCTGAATACTTTGTCTTTTTCTTCTTCTTCTTCTTCTTCTTCTTCTTCTATACTCACTTTACTGTCTCTCTTTCTCTCTGTTTTTGCTCAAGCTGTAGACTTTGAGAGTTCCTTGACTGCTATTCGTTTTTTCGGAGTAAGTCGGAAATCAACATCATGCGACGATGATGATAATGCCTCAGGCATCTTGTTGCATTTACATTTTTTTATATTTCCTCAAACTCTCACCTTCAGCATCCTCATCATCAACATCAACATTGCATTAAGACATACATTATATATTCTAATTGTATATACATGTACATATGTACACGTAATATAGGTACACGGCAGTACACGCGTTTTGAATCCTTTCACGGGATTCATAATATAGTGCTTTTGTATTCTTGTCCATACAATGTACTATGAACTCTCTCAATAACATAAGACAAGTAAAAAGTCAAAAGTCAAAAGTCCACCTCTAAAAAGACCCTTTTCTTAATTCGGGATGAGAATAAAATTTTCAACCCGTCCCTTACAGAATTAAGAAATCGTTCGGGACGGGTTCATCCCGAAATCGCACGTCTACACACACACACGCACACACAAAACACAGGCAGTCAGTAAGAATGACTTGAAATTATACTGTAGGAATACAGAGATCGGGGGGAGAGAGAGAGAGAGAGAGAGAGACAGTTGTGAGGTCATTGCTTCCAGTTTTTTTAAATGTATACATCCTTCCATGTGTGCGTTAAAAACTATCAAACACAGCAGATACGTATGCTTTTATGTACATGTAGTTGGCTGAGAGCATTCTATTATAGTGATGAACGCTAGTCTTTTACCTCTTTCTCTCTCTCTCTCTCTCTCTCTCTGTGTCTCGCTATGTTATTATTATTATTATTATTATTATGTCGTCCTCATGGCAAATGGTTCGGTAATGAAAGGAAACTATGAGAAGAGCTCTGTCATTTGCTTGTTTTTTTTATCTATGCAATATATAGAGAATAAGTTCGTCATCGTCCTTTTTTACATTTTCTTGTTCTCGATGAAGCGATAAAAAAATGCACAAAGTGACTTCACATAGTCACACAACACACAGAGAAATTGAAATGGAGACAGATGCACTTGAAATGACTCCTGCAAAATATTTTCCTCTTCTCTTTTCCTCTTCTCTTTTCCCTGTTATTGTCAGCAACTTCCGTTTCATGAGAAATTGTGTATATAGTAATGTGCGTACTTACCTATGTACACTTCATATGTACCTGCTATTTCAATCGAATCTACATATAAAAATTTACCACCTTTCGGATTTCAATTGTTCCTAAATCAAATGCGCATGAATGCGTATAGTCATTATTCATCAAAATAGGAATTCTCAAATTGGCAATTCAATTATATATTAAATACTTAATATTGTTAGGTGTGTTAGATATAGATAATTAAAGGAATACAATTTTAGCGTACCGATCAGCCTGCTCGGAGCTCTCTCATGCAAAAAATGAAAACTGCTTGAGGAAAAAAACTCGCTCGCAATGGAGCAAGATGGCGATAGAGGAAATAATATGTGATGTGTACTTTATTTCTATTTCTATCGCATATTACAAATTGAGACTTTTATTATTATTATTATTAAACTTTACCTATATGTGTGTTAGTGTGTACTGCTATGCTCCAGTTAGACTTCCGCGATAGAGTAAATAGATTTATCTTATTGTCATAGTCTGTAAATATAGTCTTCCGAGATTTGGAATTGGAATTCATTGGTCAGATTAATTTGGAATAATTGGAATTCAATCAATTCCAAGTCTCCATATAAATTCTTACAATTCGTAAGTGTGTATTTAGTTTAGTAAATATTTACTTAGAGTTCACGATGGGATTTGGAATTATAGAATATTTGTTGGTGATTTGGATTTGACAAGTCGAGGTATATGTATATAGAGTGAATTGAATTCATTTCAACACATTTGGAATTCAAAAGTTTATATATGTATACTTACTTATACTTATACTTCAAGATTCTCTCAATTCCACATCTGAATTCTAATTCTAATTCCAAATCCTCGAATCCGTCATTAATTTTAATTTTTTGTATCTGTGCTTCTTTTATTTACATAGAAGAAGAACCAGCTGCAATAGACTAATTGAAAATCTTCACCTTGTATATATATAAAAAGAAGAAATTGTCTTTAGAGTCCGTATACATCATACTATTAAGTACATACCAGTATCTTCTTCCGGGGGATTTTCGTCAACACCTTTTCCTTCCAGGGTTTTGTTTGAAAATTAACCCTGTCCTACTATGGCTGAAGCTCACTCAGCTGTTGCCTTTTCTTTTTCTGTGACACATGAAGGCGTGAATGTCAACTTTGACCGGGAAGTTCTTCATCTTATCTGGATTTCGGGAGTTAGAGCCTGGAGAAAGCGATTTACTCGTATTCTGGTGAGTTTTTTTGTTTGCAAAAAATTGTATTCTTGGACAAATAAATCCGAGATTTTCTGGACCCTTGATTCTTGAATTTTGAGTGTTGTTGTTCTGAGTAGAGTTTAAAAAAGTAGGATTATGAAAAAATATATTAGTTTTGGAGAAAAAAACCACCGTTTGGGCGGTATGACGATGTAATATTATGCAAATAGTGATATTTTCCCCATTTAATTGTGGAAAAATCTTATTTTTCTTTTGCAATTTTTTTTAATTGATTTCGTTTCTACACGAAAAGAACTAAACGACATTGATTTTTATATTTTTAAAACTATCAAAAATACGCCCGCTACAGCGGTTCGAAAAGTTATGACCTAGTTTGAGACTGGGATACCCTTAAAAATCTCTGCACTTGCATTTATGACGTAACTTACTTACATAATTCGGTTAAGAGAAGTAAATGCAGAATGCTTGACTTTAACTCAAGTGGGCGGAGTTTACCTTATCTTTTGACTTTCCAAGGTAAATGTCAAGTTCTATAGTTTGACTCAGCTTAGGTGAGATTCGGTAAATGCAGTCGAGGGTTCAAACCTGGGCGGACCCGTCGTCATAAAAATTGTTTTTGAAAAACTGCCGTTCCTGGATGACAGATCTTGACGTCCTCGTCGTCAACTTTTTTTATCGGGGTCAACCCTTTAAAAAAATTGCTTTGACCGGGAGAGATATTTTTGGATTATACTTCGTATTTGTCTGACCTTTGACCAAATCTGAGAAGCTAAACAGCTGAAAAAATTCAGAGTGCGAGAGAGAAATAGTTGCTAAACAAAGTTGTGTTTGACAGTTTGCAAAAATAATAGTAGACTTGACCTAATGTCTCTCACGGTCAAAGCAATTGTTTTAGAGGTTTGACACGGCTGCAAAATTTGACATTTAGGTCAATATCTACCATCCTGGAATGGCAGTAGGTCAAAACAATTTTTTATGACGAAGGATCAGCCCAAGTTCTAACCTGCAGAGAGGATATAATTCATAATTCAGGTAGATTTTGATTCCCATAGTACGAATGGAAATTAAAAAATATGTACAAATGTACGTCAATAATATAAAGTTGTTGAGATTTCCAATTCATATTCCAATTCACACACATCCTTTTGTTGTTGAGATATATATTATATATATATATATATAGAGAGAGAGAGAGGAAAATGTAAATTTCAAAGTCTAAAGTCCATTTGCAAAAACAGACTTGGCAAAGGTGGCAACCCCCTCGTTGTAATTCATACATTCCTCTTAAACCTCGTCTTAAAAATCTGTACAAGTTCATGTTCAAATTGTACTTTGTACTTTGTACCCTTCCATAAAGATTCGCTTGCGTTGAATGAATGGGAGAATAGCACACAAAATGTTCTTGTTGCCCAAGGCAAAGTTGAAGGAAATATTTACGCACGTCTGCATGCAAGAGAACTGCATATCAGTGTGATAATCTACCATGTTATGAACTTACGCACTTGCCGCTTGCTCAAACAAAAACACTATTAAGTTTTTTGTGATTTCAGCAAATCGTTGTCATTTGTCATGTATGTAAATTTAAAGGATAGGTCATGTAACTTGGGATTGTAGATTCTCGTCGGTTATTTTGGATTATATTCATTTATGTAGCAATAAAGATCATATACTAGCCGAATATGACAATGTATGGAATGTTTTATTTGCAAATTTTATTCTTGTCAATTGTCAACAGAATTCGGTGCGATGTGGTGTGTATCCAGGTTCATTCAAAGGATTAGGAGTATCAGTTGCTGTACTCGGGTCAGTGTACTACGGTGGGTATGATCCCACATATGGAATCATTCCGTGGATGCAGGCTCATTTACCAAGGTAATGCATCGCAATTATTATTACTTAATCTCACGCGCAATAGCTTGTGACAACTTAATGTATTGCAGTACAGAATTTTATCACGTCATTTTTGTTGGCTTCCTTAATTAATTTCCTTATGCTTATCCTTAAAGTTTGCTTTGTGCTGCAAAAATAAGTTAAATTTTACAATGTTATGTTTTTCATTGAAACATTTCTTGGGATTCTACCCTTGTAATTTTTAATTGACTTTACCTGTTTTCCCTAAATATGCTCAATATGAAGATAACTTTGTGCTGGAATATCTTGTAAATATATGATATGTATTATTGTAAATGATAATCAATGCATGATTATTTCATCGTATACTCAGAGAACTCATTTTAATTTTTCTATGTATATTCAGTGGATGGCAAGGAGAAGCTTTAAGTGTTGCCATTGCTGGAACAGCCATTTGGTCAACGGCCATCTTTACCGTGAGAAACTTTCTCAGGATTTTGTTTAATTACAAAGGTAAGAAAAATCCTTGACTGGAATACAAATTATAGAGGAAAATGGTATTTATAAGTGGAGGAATGATGTAAAAGGGCTTTCCCACTGGAGCCGGATATAGTATGTATTCCACGGAAAAATTCTACATCTTATTTCAATCAATTTGATTTAATTTAGCACAAAAACTGTAGTCATAATGTATTGAGTTCTTTCTTGATGTGATAAAAATAAAACAAGCAGTGACGCACAGAAAACGTCACGTTACTTTATCTAACGATAAGTAATGTTTACTTTTCACCCTCGTGTATTAGTTAATTGAAAGGTATATAATATGTATGGCGATGTTGTAGGGTAGGCACACTTTAAGGGAAAGTATATACATAAAAATATTGTTTTAATAATTTTTTCTTCTATTTTATAGGATGGATGTACGAGGCTCGAGGCACCGGAAGGAAAGTTTCACTTGGAACTAAGTTATGGATTGCTGCCGTAAAAATCCTATCCGGATGGAACAAGCCAATGCTCTACAGTTTTCAGGGCTCGTTACCTTATCTACCATTGCCATCCGTTGATGACACACTGAAGCGGGTAAATGGATTGTCTCTCGTTTTATTGAATTTAATTTTTACAGGAGAAGGCATTTTAATGTCAATATTGTCTTTTTTGCTTTTTATTCATAGTACTTACGATCAGTACGTCCCTTAATGGAAGACGAACAGTATGAGCGTATGGAGAATCTAGCCAAAGAATTTCAACGTGGTATTGGGACAAAACTTCAACGATATTTAATCTTGAAATCATGGTACGCACACCAGATTATACAAAAGCACATAATTGAAGTTTTACGAAGGATTTTGACAGAAATATTTTTAAAACATTACGAATTTGTTTTGTTCTGTTCATTTCTCCAGGTTTTCCGGAAATTATGTTAGGTAAGAAAATAGCATTCAAGCAACAAATCGGGTCACGTCGGATCGAAATTAGCTTTTAAAGTTCTTAATATCTCATACGAATCCGAGATTATGACAAAGTTTACATCTGGTTACATTCGCTCTCTTTTCTTTTAGTGATTGGTGGGAGGAATATGTATATTTGCGTGGACGATCTCCCATAATGGTAAATAGTTATTTTTTTTTCTTATGTATTGTCATTGTGAACCAATCAAGTATTCAATAATGACCGTTATTAATATTGATTGCCAGTTGGATTTCAAAATTTGAACTTTTTATGCATTTGAACTGTATAGGTAAATTCGAATTTTTATGGCCTGGACGCCATTTTAGTTCATCCAACTAAAGTTCAAGCAGCCCGTGCAGCAAACGTAACTTATGGTTGCTTACTATTTAGAAGAGCCATTGAAAGGCAAGAGCTTGAACCAGTAAGTGATTTTTTCAGACTTTTTACATAGCTAACAGTTCTTTGAACATTCTTTTAATCAACATTAACTGAAAAATGACTTGTAAATGAGAATAACGTATTTATTGTAGATAATGGTGCAAGGTCTTGTACCCCTCTGTTCCCGTCAATACGAAAGAGTTTTCAATACCAGCAGAATACCAGGTGTAGAAACTGATAGAATTCAACATGTTGAAGATAGTCTTTTCATTGCTGTTTACCGTCGCGGAAAATACTTTAAGATGCCCATTCATCATAAAGGTCGCCTCCTTAAACCAGCTGAACTGCAACTTCAATTTGAACGTATTATGGATGACGAATCTGCCCCGGAGAAAGGCGAACAGAAACTCGCAGCCCTTACCGCTTGGGACAGAACTAGCTGGTCTAAAGCCCGTACGCAGTTTTTTGCAAAAGGAATTAATCGCACTTCTTTGGACATCATCGAAAAATCTGCGTTTGTGTTGGTGCTTGACGACGAAGAATATTTTTATGATCCCGTAAGCTCATTTACTTTACAATTTTTTTTTTAACTGATGGTTTCAAAAAAAGAATTAATGAAAAAGGTTGACTAACATTTGCTAAACTAAATATGACATTGATTAAAATTGTAAAAGCTTACTAAGGCCTCCCGTCACAATTCTGTGACGGATCATAAAAAGGTGGGAGACTGTTTCTATTACTCTGATATGCGTATGAAAAACTATATTTTGACATGCTGCTTCAATTTAATACATTTTAGCTTCTGTTTCCGAAACATTTTCAACACTTCTGTTGAGTATCCAGTCATACTGTTTAAGTTCCGAGTAATCCAATTGAGCTAATTTTAGCTTGTGCACTTTGTTTACAAAATAGTTGTACAACTTCACTGCTTAGAGTATATATAATGTTATGTATATACTAGAAAAACACAGTTTAACAAAAGGGCTACTTATTATTTTTATTTTCCCTCACCGTTACCATGTTAATTTTACTTGTACTGCAACTTTAAATGTCATGACGCTAAACTATGTAAATTTTTATGCCTTACTTATTTATATACTCTTTGCAGAAAGACACAACAAAGTTGGACCATTTTGCACGTCAAATGTTGCATGGGAGTGGCTACGATCGATGGTTTGACAAGTCTTTCAATATTGTTGTTGGTTCCAACGGACGAGTAAGTACAAAACAGCATTAGAAAAAATTCTTAAAATCGTCTAGTTCACGTAAGACAATTCCATAAATAACTTGTTTATGTTTATTAAATTGTAGATTGGCTTCAATGCAGAACATTCGTGGTAAGGACTTCTTTTCAAACATGATCATAAACAATTTTAAATACCATAAACCGTGGTTTAAATTTTTTCTAATATGATGCCAGTCGCAATAGATCAATTATGGTCTACGCGGTTTCTGTCTCTTTCATAGAGATAGATCTCCATAATACAATAATAATATGATGCCAACATGTTTTACACTCAGAGGCTTTAAAATATTTCTTTGAATAGAATCAATATATAGTATAATTTAGATTGAAAATTTAATTTTTCTATGTAGCTATTCGCATACAGATGCCTATACTTTCAGTTTTTAGTTTAGAGAATGAAGATCGTGGTGTTCATCATGTTAAATCTGTAAAACATTTGAGAAATTGCCATTACTTCTTAATGAATTTCTTTTGAAAGTAGGTATATATTTAACGTAAGCAATGAGCAGGACAGAGATAATTTACAGTTGTTTTTAAGGGGAGATGCAAGCATTATTGCTCATGGACTCGAATACATCATTGCCGAAGATGTCCTTAATTTGGGGTATATATTTTATAACCGAATATGAATCCGGTGGCGGAAAAATCTTCCTATTTTACTATCTTATTTTTCCATTTCCTTCTCAATACTCTTTGCTTCATCCCTATACTTACCTGTCTACCTATACCACACTTCCTTTTCTATTCACAGGAACTTCGCAACTTCTTATCAAGGTCTATCATTTCGTAGTCCTAAAAAACTGATAGGCATTTAAAGTATACAATGAAATGGTATCTGCTCCATAAGAATAGGTGACACACTGTGTCCAAGTTCAATTTCTGTTGCCATTTGTCAAAAAAAAAGAGTTGTCAGTACCGTTTTGTGTCTTAAAATGAAGCATGGAACCAAGAGCTCATTTGTGTAAAAAAAAAAATTTCAAAAAAAACACAAAATGGCCGACAATTTCCGAAAACTCATTGCGATCAATGGCCGGAACTTTCGAATTGCGGGGGTAAAAAGTCTGGACAGATCGGAAATCCATTTCAAATTTACAGTTTGGTTTCAGAGAACGTTTGATGAAAAATTTAATCCTTTTCTGAACGGCCCCTTATTGGACTTCAAATTTCATTCTAGCTTGGTTTTTATCGCAGAATTACACAACTCTGCTAAAACCCGAATTCGGGTTTTATCAAATCTGACTTCAGATTCGGTTTCAGCTTGATTTTGTACTTAACAATTCCAATTTATTTTACGCTTGTACAAATATTGCCAAAAAACTCGGGTATTTCAATTCGGTTTTTTTAAAGCCCGGTTTCACATGTAATGATGCTTTTTCATCCAGGAATAATCGCCAAATGTTAGTGCAAGCGGGTCAAAAATTGCCAAAAACCGAATTCGGTTATTAGACTTCGGTTTTTTTGTAAATCTGACTTCAGATTCGGTTTTGCCTTCATTGTTTACCTGAAGACCAAATTTTTGGGCACTGTATTACAATTTTTACCTGTGGCCACAGAAATAGAACTTGGACACACTGTCGGTGAATATAGGTACGAGGGTGAATTTTGATTTTTTCACGGTTTTATTTCTACATACATATTATAACTTCAAATTTTAAACGAAAACAAAATGTGGATTCTTTCAAATGGAAGCCTCTGAAATTCAGAGTCTAAATTCGTGTAAAACATTCAGCTGAAATATTTTTGACTTCCGTAATCAATTAATTTTAATTTGCCAATTGGTTTCACAAGGAACATTTGTTTGTTTGTAGGGCGGATGCTCCCGTTCTTGGACATATGTGTAATGCAAAAAAAAATTTGATTTAATAATTAATGACGAGTTCTTTTTCGAAAGATTATATGCCAAAATCTGGAAGACAGACTTTTAATTTTATTTTTGATAGACTTGTCCTATACAAGATCTTACATGTAGGTATCCGTGATTCAAAATGTCTTACTTATGAGGTCTTTCAGAGAAACAGTCAATTATGTCAAATTCTGACATGACACGCGCATTTTGTCAATTCGAAAAAGAAATCGTCTACTATACTAAACTATTCATAAAAACATTTGGTAACACACAAGTGCTAGCAATTTACATTATGATGTGTATTTTTTCTTCAGGGGAATATTGCATAGGAGAAGAATTCATACTGGGGTAAACGAATTTTATATTAGGATTTTTTGTGTTTCTGGCAAAATAATTTTGGTTTAAAACGTTAAGCTTTTAGAGATTATTGGACATAATAATATATATATGTGTTTCCAAAAGTACTTTATGTACGCGTTCGTTATGTTTTAACTTTTACTACCAGTTATTTAAAATTTCGAATTCGCCGCAGTTTGTACAAAATGTTTGTACTTATGTACTCATTTTTTCCCAATTTCGATAATATATCAGCTATAAGTACTATACTATTTTATTTTAAGATTTGGATTTATTACCGAATTTCCATTAATTTTTAGAGTTTTTTGGTTTGTTCGCTTCCTTTTATTGTGTTTGTGTATCGTTTTCATATGAAAGGTTGTGTCGATGGTTGGATGATGGTAGAAATCGTCCATGAGTTATTTTACTTTAATAACTATTCATTCGCATAATTGTTTTGGTTTCGCCAATTTTGACGTTGCCAATTGGGCATTGTTTAATGGGTGAAGTTATTTGATTTTGGGTTCCTAAATTTCAAACTAACAGAAATTGCCATAATTTTTCCAATGTAATAATACTAACGATTAAAAATCTATAGATATACTTACCTATATACATTCATATTTTGATTTTTGAATTTCAATATATCCTTTTCCATAAAATCCTCAACCATATAATCGCTACTTTTCTTTCAATTGAATTGCAGCATCCTTCTTTAGTATATCTATTTGTTTTCAATCAATGTGTGGGCTTGTTCTTGTTTTTGCTATTCGTAGTTTTGATCTTTGTCTCTATACATCCTTTTCATACATTTGTATAAAAAACAGTGCCCTTCATGATATGTTTGTCTGCAATATTATCATTTTTAGATATGATGAATCTGGAAATACCCGTGGAGCGATTGAAATTGAGCCACCACACCCTACTCGACTAAAATGGGACTTGTCCCCAGATTGCCTAGAGACTATTGAGTTTTCGTCACAGAGTTCTCTAGCTTTACTGAATGATGTGGATTTGAAATTGTATGTCCATGAACACTACGGGAAAGGGTTCATGAAAACATGTCGAGCCAGTCCCGACGCGTACATACAAATGGCTCTTCAATTAGCTTACTACCGCGTAAGTTTTCGACACATTCAACAAATCTATACGACATTTATATATGGAAAGTGTGACGAGTTTTTAATGAGTGAAGATTGTTTCTATCTGTTTTCTTTAAAGGATGCGGGTAAATTTAATTTAACATATGAAGCGTCAATGACCAGACTGTTTAGGGAGGGTAGAACTGAAACAGTACGACCTTGTACTATCGAGTCATGTGACTGGGTCAAAGCCATGGAATCTGCTTCTAGTTCAGTACGAGAAAATATGCTGACCATACCAAATAAAACTTTCATGCATGGAGCATTTCAATTTGTGTGTCACTCTGTTTTTATATGTTTGATTTTTTTTAAATGTATAGCAAGAAGAAAGAATAAAATTATTACAAAAAGCATGCGCTCGCCATCAATTAGGTTATCAGGATGCTATGTGTGGTAAAGGGATTGACCGACACTTGTTCTGCTTATATGTCGTCTCGAAGTACCTGGAAGTAGACTCTCCATTCTTGAAGGTAACCATTCTGTTCTATCTATATTATACACTGTTCTATTTCAGTTGGATTCTATAACATGTATGTCTATTTTTTGGTGTAATCAGGAAGTATTAAGTGAACCATGGAGATTGTCTACGTCGCAAACGCCACATGGACAGACTACCAAACTGGATTTGAAAGTCCATCCAGATTGTATTTCAGGTAACATTTCAATTCAGATTTTTAGTCGCAAAATAATGGACAGTGAATAATGACCTCGACATGCATATTTACTAGCTGGGGGAGGATTTGGTCCGGTGGCGGATGATGGGTATGGTGTTTCTTACATCATTGCAGGAGAAGATATCCTATTTTTCCATAGTAAGTACATATTATTATACATTTCAACTCTTAAAATCTCGGTATTAAGTTTGCAAAGGGCTAACAAATTGTGTCTCTTTTTTTCAAATCAATATACTTTTAGTCTCATCAAAGAAAAGCTCCCCTGAGACTGTAAGTAATTCTGTTCAAAATAATAGGAATAATCAATGACATTTATTTTTATTTATAAATAGATAAAAGAAACGAGTAAACATTTAACCCGGAATATTGTTTTTCTTTTGTTTTTGAATATGTAGGATTCAGTACGCTTTGCCGGCAATATAGAAAGAGCTTTGACAGATATGAAACATCTCTTTTCAAAACCAAAAAATTCTAATGGAGTGGACAAACTGGGGGGTGGTGATGCTTAAGTAGGGAAATGTCACTTGGTGTCTTTTTAGATTCTTATTATTATTTTTCTTGATCACTTGAATCGGCAAGATGGTGATTTTTTGTCTGTGTTGAATGGTGGTAGTGTTTAGATCATGCTATTTAATTCAATAAATTATATGCTACGTCATCATATACTGCTATTAAAAAAATGTACACTTATGATTAGAATTAACTTAATTCAAGTAAGTGTCACACCGTGAGGCATTTTCTTGTCAATACAGCACGATCAAAAAAAAGTCAGGAAAAGGTTAATTTTTAGTCACTTTTTCACGTCCAAACATTCGCAGAAATTTATTACCCATAGTTTATATTGGATAGGTAATTCCGTAAATATATATACTGTTCCAAAAGATAAAAGAAATGGTGTGAGTGTTGTTTTTTTTTTTTTTTTGAGCCCAATATAGTATACATACATAAGAATATGCTCAATATGTCTTTTTTTTAGCCAAAACGTAATTTTTGTTCCATTTAATTATTTAATCTAGCTATTAGTAATATTATTGTCTCTCGTATTACATATACAACATACAAATGCAGTACTAAAAAAATAAAAACAAAATAGTTCTAAAGCCAATGAAAAATGCATAGACACGATACAATAAATAAATAAAGAAAAAAACTGATATAAATTAAATTATGACGAGATTGTTTATTATAAATTGTGTAAAAAAGGATGTATTCATTCATTTTCACCCAAGCATACTCTGTTTATCGTTTAAAATACCGTTTTTTTTAGGCATGGAATATTGTTGCGATACATACAGATTATGTGGTTGTGGTTGTAAATCTCATAGGCATAAAACTGGTATTTTTGTCACAACAAGACCGGAAGCATTTTGGCGTGGATTGCGTGACACAGCTTGAAATGATAGTGGATTACAAAAGAAGAATAAAATAAATAGAACGACAGCCAAAACTATATGAATTGAAAAAAAGTCATCCAAGGTGAAAAAATCAATGCAAAAAGTCAAAATTAATAACTTGGTCAAGCAGATTCGCTTGCGCATACACTCTATATAATATATACAGATAATAAACAGTTGTGATTATTCACAAGTGTCCCTCAGGACTCTTACATGAAATAAATAAAAAAGATGACAATGATAAAATAGTGGGACAGGAGCGAGGTAGCTCAAACGCAGTGATCGCCAAAGGAGACATTTGACGGTGACTTTTAAAAATGATGGTCAAAATTCTAAAACGTTTTCATGTGAATCATAAGTGTATTTGAGATTGTAACCAGAGTTTTTATAGTAAACAGATTCGACTGTGTGGCATGTACAATACGGTTTCTACTAGACCAGGTGGTACACAATCTCCTATACCGTTTTAATTTGTGTGTGTATATGTGTGACAGAATTGTGTGTGTCTTTGGCTTTTGTCAATAGTAAGTGAGAACAAGGAATATAAAAGAAAAGACTTTTCACATGGCTCAATGTATTTTAAGCTACTTATGACGAGCATTAACTGCAGGACAGCACATATTTCTCTTTGGATTTGTGCCATTTCGACCATTTCGATTCATGCAGGCATCCCTGACCATTTGTTTCAACTCCCTCTAATCGGTAATAATTATCGTACTTTTGTTGGGACTCTCCAATTTAATATTACTAGATTTTGTGCATACACAACTTATTCTAGCATGCAGTAAAAAACTGGATGATTATATGATTTGGCATAAATATATACATATAGGGATATCGGGAGACATTCGGAGAGAACGCTCGTCGTTACTGGAACCACTAAGTGAGACTCTGGATATCACTGTTGAAAATGGGGGACTGTGTGAAGGCGCGTGTATAAGTCAAAGAGCGTGTGAATATTATGGAGGGAAATCCAAGGGATCCTGCATAAACGGAAATATTTGCTGCAAATGTAAGACGTATAAAATGAAAATGTATTGTTTTCACATGTATACATATTTATGACTATAGTTTAGATTTAAAAAGATTATTTCACGATGTTATTACAGTTGAAAGAAGTTGTGATGGAGTGTCCAGAGAGAAGATTTCCTTCTTCCATTCCCCACAGTATCCATTCTCTTCAAATGAAAGCATGGAATGTGCTCATGTAATTTATACAAATGAAGATGTCTGTGCTCTCCGGTATGACTCCAATTGAATATCCGTGATTTGTGTGTAATTAATATATATTCCTATTCTAGTTTTTGGTCATAACATTTCGAATATGCGGTGAAGATATATTTATTGTTTTGTTTTCATTCAAGGGTCGATTTTACGGAATTGAATGTAGCAAAAGGGGTCAGGTACTCTGGTGGATTTCACAAATGCATTCAAGATAATATTTATATTCTCAACACATTAAGTGGGCCACATGAGAGTTTTTGCGAATTTCAAAACTTTACCGGTATATTTATAGTCAAAAGCCTGAAGATATTGAAGATGCATATACATATACATAATTAGTTACAATACACAATTGAGTTTGCATGTCCATTTGCTACTAAAACTGTAAAGAATTTTTTTTAAACTAAACAAATTCAAAATTTCCTTTTGTTGTATAGCTCTTTTTGCTGTGAGTTCTAAAGGCTCCAAACCCGTCACTATCTTGTTTGTCATGCAAAGCGAGATTTTCAAATGGAACATTCGAGTTACTCAACTCAACTGTAAAAAACTTTCACCATGGACGAGTTAGAAATTTTTTTAAGTTAGGATGTATATATAGAATTTGTATAGACCGCTGTTCCTTCTGTATTGATTACTATATTTATGCCTTTAATCATGATGAATGAAACAGATGAAGCAAATTGTGGTCGTCAACTCTTATTTGAGCCTGAAAACGGTTCGGAGAAAGATGGATTACTCATCGGACCATCTTCATCCGAACAAGAAGCTCCGGACATTGCATCACCTTACGTTGTAAATGGAATGAATGCGGAGGCCCGAGAATTCCCATGGTATATATATCTGTACTTTTCGCTCTATATAAAGAATCTCATTTTCTTACTCAATGCACTTGCATTTAAAATGTGTTAATAACTATTCACTATTTCTCCCTATTAATTATGTATAGGCAAGCTAGCATTCAAGTCAATTCAAAGCATAGATGCGGAGCTTCTATCATAAATTCCGAATATTTATTAACGGCAGCTCATTGTATAGCTGGTCGAGCTTATGAAAGTCTGGAAAAATTCACAGTTGTTGTGGGTGACTTAGTCCTCGACTCAAATGAAGATGAAGGGCATCCACAGATATTGACAGTGGAGAATATAATTCTTAACTACGACTATAAAGCATTTAAAACACACATAAATGACATTGCTATTATAAAAGTTAAACCGAGAATTACATACACCTCTGCCATTCAACCAATCTGCTTGGCATCCAAAGGTATATTAAGTATACACTTACACATACAGCAAGTGGGATGAAAATGGAAACGTTTTTGTATTTTCATTGGATGGAGTTTTGTGATTTTGTGAGGGTAGATCAATCCTCTCGTGGTCTTTAAACTCGTGGGTAACAAAACTTGGAATTTACAGTCAGGTGTAATTTAAATTGTATTATCATATTCCCCTCAGATTTCCCGACAAACAATAAAGATGCAATAACGACGGGGTGGGGACGACTCAATGCAACGTTCCCTCTAACTAATTCGCCACGATTACAAAAATTGCAAATGAATATCATACCAAACAAAGATTGCAAGGAGATGCATCTGAATGAATTGATGAGGGTGACGAAAAAAAACTCTACAGATAATTCTACAATGTACTCGAGTTTGAGTCTCATGGGCAATGACAATACTCAAGTGTGTGCAGTTACTAGGACACAGTCAACAGTTTGTTTTGTAAGTTGACACATCACGTACCATACTTTAGTGATTAAATATTACCTTGATAAATAATCATACAGAAAGGGTCGAGTCTGACGAATTTGTATATATGCTCATTACTGTTTACAACAATATACTATAGTCAAATCTATTGTATCTACACGAATTGCTCAGAATTGTATGTTTCTACAGATATAAAGTTGCAGATATTTTTTTAATTTTGTATATACACACCCTTGAATCTTGAGTCCTTTACGTTATGATTTCTGTTTGGATATTTTTGACCCAGATCATCCTAATGAAAGAATCATCATTGACCAGGAAAAAAAGTCACAATCATGACTGAATGGAAATGGAAAGAGAGTTTAGATTTTTGATTCTTATCTCAAAGAGCAAGGAAATGAGAGTTCTATGCGGCACTAATACGGCCTGTTTCTATGTAATCTCTGATCATGACAAATGGCAGAGTAATAACATTCGGGTGCAGCAGGACTGATAAAATATAATGACTAAACGATTTAGTCAGTTATTGTATTGTTAGAAAATGAATAGGGAAAAGTCAGGGGAGCGTAAACAAATGTTATGTCACTGATTATACATACGAGTAATTGGGCAAAAAGCATGTGGACAAAAGTAGTTGCACATGTACATATAACGATTGTATGAGTTTGAGCGTTACGTTATCTGTATATCCCGGTCATGTGTATTACTATTGAATCATATAGGGAGACTCTGGAGGAATCCTGGCAGTTTTTTCCGAAGAGGACAGTCTCTATACCCAAGTAAATGTTTTTGTTTTCAATGATTCGTATACCTATATACTATATAGGTATACTGACTCTGATTTTGTGAAGTCCTTTTATGAATGATAATCTTTAATTCTCTTCCCTTTCCCATACAATATATAGGTTGGAATCACTAGCTATGGACTTGGTGCATGCGATGTGAGTCGAAGGTGTGATTTATTTAATAAGGATTTTTTGTCACCACTCTATGTACAATACAGATATGTATATACTCCCTCATTTCAATATTACAAATTTAATTGTTTGTTTTACTTTTAGTACTCCAGTGGCTTTTACGCGAGTCTCAGAATTTCTTCAGTTCATTTCTTTAGCCACAACTTCTACCTGATAAAACAAAAGTTCTCAATAAAGTAAAAAGTAAATGTCTGTTTGAAAAAAAAACGTTTTTGTACAATATGTTGTATACGTACAGATTTCATTTAATTCATAAAAATAAATAATTAGAGGAATACAAATGGGTATGAGTTTTCATTCAAAGTATCTTAGATAAGTATACTGTAGGAATATGCAATAAAAATAGTGCCTTCACTATTGTAGTTTCCTACAGAATAAAACATATGGCATATGCATTTATTTCTCCTCTGGTAAATCACACACCATTCAGAATTTAATATACAGACTTTGGAACAACAAAAAATGGTGCATTTTGGGAGGGATATGAGATGAGAGAGAAGGATCTCATTTATATACGACTACTGTATATAAACACACACAGTGCCAAAAAAGTACCTAACCATTGTATGAAAATGAAAAGAGAATTAGATTACAGATATATTTGATGATTTCAGTACTATATTGAATGTGTGATGGTGGTCTTCGGCTAATTTCTACCTCGTCAGTGTGAGATGATAATCAATTGTTACATTTTAGCGAAAGGATTGTTGTTCATGGAGGCGTATGGAAGTCAAGTTAAAAAACTGTGTCCCCCATTTCCTACAGGGTTTGTTCTGTTGAGAGTGCGAGAGACAGAGAGAGAAAGAGAGAAACTGAGAAAGAGAGAGAGAGAGAGAGAGAGAGAGAGAGAGAGAGAGAGAGAAAGAGGGATGGACGGACGAGAACTGAATGCATGCGAATGAAATGAACGTGATCTGTGAAGAACAGTAGGAGATGACAGTGTGTAAAGTAACGAGTATGAAGCGAAATCCATGATGAGAATGATGATATAGGACAGAGGACAGAAGGAAACAAATGCTCAGTCATAGAAGTGGTCGTGCAAGGTTGGAGGTAAAACGTTCCTCTTGAAGCTCTTGTACATTATTGTTGTAGGTATTTTCTTGAGCTGTAGATGAAACATTTGAGCCATCACTAAAAAACATTTAGTTATATGAGCGCACGCCAATAGAATAATAATTCACTGAAATCCAGTTCAACTTTGAAGTCGCCAACTAGTCAACATATCCACAATAAATATACATATACTAGTCAGTTCATACTTAATTGCTTATCGTTTTTTATTTCAGTAGTGACCATCGCAATTGTGACACTTTTTTCGTTTTAAACACATCTCAAAACAAATACATGTACAAATTCTTATTTACTTGAAAAAAACATGTACATTTGAACTGTACTTACTTACGTGTGGATGTGCATTTCCATTCAAATCGACTTTTCTTTTTCTTGCCTCCGGATTGTCGGTGTGTGAGTGTAATAATACATCAAGTGTGTAAGTGTTTGCAAAAAATTGGCGATAGCCGACAAGCTTGTGCCCATGCACCATAATAATAATAATAATAATAATTCGCCACCTGAGAGATTTCCAGTGCAAGTGAGCAGCTCCGATTCCACAAGACGTGAACAAAATTGGTTGAGTATTTTCTCCATCTTCACCACCACCATCAATGATGAAAAGCAAAGAATTTAAACATTTCATTTTCCCCGTCTGTTTCCTCCTCAACTCTCTGTAAGTAACTTGACTATTTCTTCGCAAATCAAATTGAAATTGTGTCCAGATATTTAAAACAAAAAAAATTACAAGTATATACGATATGTATTTGGTACATGAATAGATCACATGGTTTGGTCTATTCATCCATTTCTTCCGTCTCCAGGGAAGTAGACGCGGAAACCCTTTTTGAAGGTAAATTTAAAATATGGCTACAAAAAAATCCATGTCAATATTGCCAGTTGTCACTATATCCATGTCACTATAGATACAACTACTATATATTGTGTTGGAAGGAACGAGAAAAGGGCGCCCAGTTAAAGTAGAGAAGGAAGATGATGATGAGGATGATCATCAGTCATTGAATTCCACAGAGCGCATTATGAATGAAGGAGCACTAAGCAGTGAAACTGCCTCTCTCCTCTTTAATGATGGACATATAAACGGAGGTCGAGACCCATGTAATGGAGTTTGTATTCATCCGTCGACTTGTCTCAGACTTGGAGGCACAGTAAAACATTTGTGCACTCGAAACGGTGGGGTTTGTTGTATTTGTGAGTCCATCACTTTTAATGAAATTATAAGGATATTACTACTTAAATACGAGTACGTGTGTGTGTACCACATACATACATACATACATACAAATCTACTATATACACATTTTAGTTTTTGAATGCAAAACAATTCTGCTGTATCTATAAATATAAATACACAGTTCTCCTGAATCTCAATTGATGAGACTGAGGTGAATGTCTCGTCTAATATTTTATTCATGATGGCGACAATATATAAATGTGTATTTGTATGTGTGTTGTGTTGTATTTTCATTGTCTTTTATATATATATATATATATATATATATATTTATTTATTTATTTGTCTGTTCTTGTCGGTACATTTGGATTGTGGATGAACACAAAAGTTGACAGAACTTGCAACCAACAGTCCAAAGAACTCATTTCATTTTTCCACTCACCGGGCTATCCTGCACCAACTGTTGGGACGCTCATTTGTCAGCATGATATCATTGTGCTACCAGGAGTCTGTGGAATTCGGTACAAACTCCAATTAAACTATTAATGCCGTAGATTAACGTATTTATCTGATTATAATTTAAGACATGACAACTATACGTGAAGCTTTTCCTTTCTCGATATAAAAATGATGATGATGATAAATAGAAAAATAATTTCGCTTTCCCCTTTTGGATTTAGGTTAGAATTCCAAGAATTCAATACAACCAGACCACTTGACCGGGGACTTTGTCATGTTGACCAGTTTCTAGTTCTTAATTCATTAGACGGTGCAGCATTTCCAAGATGTGGAGAACTCTCTGGCTATATCAGTAAATATATCTGGATACAAGTTATTTACTTCCAAAATTTAAAAAGATTAGTGAATATTCAAAGAGACATTTGTATATTTTATTGGGAAATTTATATTCATGCAGCTATTGTTCCAGTCGATGCCAGACAAAGAGTTCCCTTAACGCTTCTTTCCATCATTCAAAGTTCCAGGGAAACATTTAAATGGAATATCAAAGTGACACAAATGAAATGCGACACTCGCACAATTGCAGGTATATATATAGACAGACATATAAAATATGACAGCAAAAATAACCAAGCAATAATCTGTAAATTCCGAAAATTATTATTCCCGTATGGAAATTAATAATGAATCGTAGACTATCCGGGCTGTGGAAAAAAATATGCTTCTGCGGATGCCATCTCAGCACCAAAACCGATAGAGGAAATTTCAGATGTTGAGAATTCTATTCCACATGTTGATGAAATTGAAAGAAGAAAGAATTCGGAACTGAGAAGTTCATACATAGATAATGCATTTTATGTTGGTACGTTTTACACACATGCAGTCTTTCAAGGAAAAATATTTCTTTCATTTTCTTAAATACATAATATATATGTATACCTCTTATTTTTAAATGCATGCACATGCAAATTTTTCTAAAGCTATATACTTATATATATAGCCTGTGCTTATTTTGTTTGTTCCTCTCATTTTGGATATAAAGAATATCTAAAACAAACGCATGCAGCAGTCTATGATGGACCGTCCCCAAATCCAAATCAAACCCTTTGTAAAAACTCGGCAGCAGAGATTATAAAAGAAAAATTACAGAGTACCACCCTTAAAAATGTCACTTCATCCACACTACCGAAAAAGGATAACGAAAGAGCAAGAATCATTCGTGGAAATGACACTGGGCTTTTTGAATTCCCGTGGTATGCAAAAACAATATATTATAATCCCTTTTTATACTTTTTGCTTTCTTCCTTACAATCAGCCGAGTTTAAGCGAATCATATAGATGAGATGACACGCGGATGCAATGTTTTTTTAGGCAAGTGAGTATTCAAGATCGAAAAGGACATGTCTGTGGTGGAGCCATTTTGAATGAGTTTCATATCGTTTCCGCATCCCATTGTTTCCTAAGTGTAGCTCCTGTCGTTTTGAGACATATGAAAATAGTACTAGGAGATTTGAATTTGAATACAACTAAGGAGACAGATCACGTGGAAGCTGAAATTCATTCAGTACTTTTCCACTCTCATTTTGATCCCTATTATCTTCAAAATGATATTGCTGTCATTCGTTTGAGACGTCCAATTCAATTTCGTGCTGGGTAAAATAGTTAACTACCTATATACGTACCTATATTTACATACAAATGAGCAGCAGTAGAAGATATTGTACAATTTTGTAACTGCTCATATGTTTTTACTTTCATTATTTGAAAACTATATTCCAGAATACAACCCGTTTGTCTTCCCGAGAGAAGTGAGTATAATTTTCTTTTCATATTTGATCTTTACAGAAAAATTTCTATTTCACTTATTAGTTTATTTTCCACCTTTGAACTTTATTAGGCAATAGCTATGTTGGCAAGAGGGCAACCATTAGTGGATGGGGTGCCATTAACTTCCCACTTGGGAAACTAGCTACTCATTTGCAGAAAGTTAAAAATGAAGTTATAGAAAATTCTGATTGTAAACGGATACTTAAAATTCCGTATATTTATGAGACTATGCTTTGTGCAATTGCACCCAAGGTGAGAATCACTAATAAGTAATATTTTCGTCATTAATCATATATGACGAATATATTATTATCTGCATTGTTGTAGTGGTTGATAATTCAAAATGATAGTTTGGTTCTAATTTAAAATTATGTATATATATGTATATATATTCATTATTTTCATGCGATTCGTACATAAAGTGTGCTGGAACGTGTTTCGGTGATAGGTAAGTAAGGCTTATTGTTGTAATTTTATTTGAATTTTAACTCTCGTTTCTTATACACATCCTTTAGCCATTTGACTTTGCAATGACTGTGTGTGTATTGTGTACTGTATTTTTTAGTGGAGGCCCTCTCGTTGTTGAGACTGGTGAAGTCAGTCAACTTGTGGGGATAGTTAGTTTTGGAATTGGAGGTATTCAAAACTTTTGTGATAGATGATCTTTTTATATACTTTCACACATTACACAAAATGAATTTATTGATATATATTTTCAATTATTTATAGGATGTGCATTGTTACCTTATTGGCCTGATGTCTATACGCGACTAAGTTCCTATATAGATTGGCTGTCGTATGCTACCAGTTGGGTTTAACTGAAACCGTTTAAAAAGTCTCAAGTTGTCCAAAAAAATAGTCAAATACGAAATATCCTACCTATACATATAAATAATTGCCTTCATATTTTTTAAATCAACTTTATTTATTTTCACAGTATCTGTACCTTTTTTTATTGCCACTGTGTATACTTTTAACAAACCAAACCAATAAAAAGACAAACCAAAAATAAAATAATAATAATTTTTTTTATACACCAAAGATAGCCTTTCATTACAGATGTAAATGAGTGTTGAAAATCATCGTCGACTTTCTCCATTCTCCATGCTTTTACTTTTCATAGAATTTAGACTGGGAATCGCATACAATATTTGAACTGTGGGCTCAGTTGACTAGAATCGTTTCAACGACGATTCTGTTGTCAATTTTTGTGCCTTTTCATCCTGTGTACAAAGTTTTAAAGTTGATTTGTACACAATCTTGTAAACTGTATCGTCTTAAAATGGCCGAAGCTATGAACGTGAGGTATACACTTCGATCATTCCAAAAATCTATTGGAGAAATGGCAAGAAGTCAAAACATAATAGCTTGTCTGCCAACTGGATCGGGGAAAACTTTGATCTCAATTTTTTTAATGACGACAGCGGAAATAAGCAATCAAGTTAAATGGGATTCCAAAAAAATCATTTTCATTGTGAATACTGTCCAGCTAGCTAATCAACAGGCAAGGTATATCGAGGAAAATTCAGGATACAAAACATTGTGCTGTACCGGCGGAGGATCACAAAATGAATTCGATAACGGCTTAAAAAATTGTCCGGTAAATACATATATACTTACTCTTCAATACAAACAACATGACAATGTCTTGATGTATTTTGTACTATTCTAATGAATTTTAAGTTCTTTATGTTGGGAAGGGGAAAGATGACTCATATGTATTGTTGTTTTTTATCTGTACTTTATTTCAGGTTATAGTAATTACTTCCCAATTGTGTCATGACAAGCTTGCCCATGGTTTTTTAAAATTTGAGAATGTAGCATTATTTGTATTTGATGAATGTCATCATGTGTCCAAGTCTCATCCTATGAAAAAGGTACGTTAGACGTTCAGACGCATGTATATATATGTGCCTTGTAGTATGTTTTTCTCTGAGAATCACACATATGATATTGAGATTAGATTTACTCGTGTTTCAATTAAGACGAGGGCCGTAGTCCACAACACATCTATATATGTACTACATATTATGTAGTATGATCATATGTATAATAATTAATATGCATAGTATATTATGTAATCCCGAAAAATTAATGAATGACTTTTCAAAATTTCAAGATAATGGAATTGTACAAGACTTATGAGACAACTTGTAGTGCAACAGCGAGACTGAAACTTCCCCGTATTCTCGGATTAACAGCATCGATCGTGAAGACTGCTAAAGCAAGCGACCCTACGACAGCAATAGTAGCAGCAAATATTGCAATTATGGAAAATCGACTGTGTGCTAAAGCCGTCACTTATCACGACCTCGACGAACTTGAAAAGTAATTAGTAAACAAAACGCTCCTCGGTTCAATTGTTATGGATATTCTTATAAAATTCTTTCATTTTTGTTACTTGTATATAGGTATTCCACGAAACCAAAATTAATGACACATGTTTATTCTACGGATAATAAAACTTTGTGGGACGAAAGGGGAGACTTGGTGGATGGGATATTCTGTATAAAGAAAATTGTACAGGGTCGTTGCAGTTCGGATATTGTTCATATTTTGGAACAAGCTCGGTCGTCCAATCTTCCCAATTTTTCCATCAAATCCCTTTTCAAAAGTAACTCAAGTCATAATTTATACGTGGACTTGCTAAATACTCTAGATGACTTTCTTGAAATTTACAATGACCTTGGTAAATATTAATTATTTTTAGACTTTTTACTAAACCGTTCAATTTCAATTATGAATCATCATATAAACATAAAACATGACATTAAATACATAAATGATTTCTAAAATTATTATTATACTCGTTTTGTAAATGCAGGTCCCTATGCAGCTTCAAAACTTGCAGAGACTCGTATAAAATGGTTGCAAAGCCATTTTAATG
The DNA here is from genome assembly GCA_034699125.1 of Gisinianus flammeolus. Taxonomy (NCBI): domain Eukaryota; kingdom Metazoa; phylum Arthropoda; class Collembola; order Symphypleona; family Katiannidae; genus Gisinianus; species Gisinianus flammeolus. The sequence continues at coordinate 29,555 of JAIUND010000797.1, forward strand.
GATTTGCAAATAATCTTGAAAGTGCGATTGTAAATGCTGTGAAAACTCAGTACCGTATGTTCATGTAAGGCAAAAGGACAAAAGTTATATTGTTCTTTTTAATTTGAAAATTCCACTTGTATGATGAAGTATATAATATACTAAATTTACATATTAAATATTAGGTATATATTATATACCTAATTAAGTTAATTGTCAAATTTTAAATAGAGCCAGAGTCACCATATTGTCAAATAGTTCACATTTGGTTGATTTGATATCGCAGAAGGCTGAGATGTTGATGCAAAATTTGGAATCTTATAGGTACGTATGTTTTTTTTAATTAAAAAAAGTGAAATTATCGAACAAATTATATACATGTGTATTGATGGGTTTCTATTTCCATACTCTTTTCGTCTACATTTAGGTGCAAGGAAGGTACAGATGATGCGCTTTTGGGTCTAGTTTTTGTAAAACGCAGAAGTTCTGCCACTTCTCTCGTTTCTCTTCTTGAGGTACAATAAATCAAATAGATTCTTCACACGAAAGATTTAAAATGCAGTATCTAAAATGAAACCAACACAACAGAAATTTATAGAATCTGATCCTCTAAAATATGGATTCATAAAACCATCTGTAATCACGGGCACAAACAATATTAAGAAGGAAAGCCTGGAAACAAGAGTGACTGCATCAAAACAAAAGGAAACATTGGAATTGTAAGAAAATGTTCTTAGTCAAATGTGTAAAAATGAAAAGAATCAGATATTCCATTATTGCTCTAACGTCAAAGAAATTTGAATTCAGGTTTCGGCAACAAAAATTAAATTTAATAATATGCACGACGGTCCTTGAAGAAGGGATTGATGTACCAGAATGTAAGCTTTTCAAACTCCCAAAATTTATCCAGTATAAGTAGTTAAATCAACATGCAGCGTACTTACAGTTGATAGCATTTTCATTTTATTATTTTGTATAGGTAATTTAGTTGTGCGGTTTGATGGGCTTGAAGCATATACTTCATATATACAAAGCATGGGACGAGCACGAAAACGTGGAGGAGAATATCAATTATACATTTCAAATGCGACAGTAGCGGAGAGTAATACGGCGATTGCAAAATTTATGACGCAAAGTCAGAAAACGAATGAGGTTTTACTAGATAAACTGAATTTGGATGACAATGTATTTGATAAAATGGAGGAAGATGAAGACGAAAATGACGTTGAAGATTTTACTCCGAATGGAATTGGTGGACCGAAAATAACAGCTTCCTCAGCCATTCAACTAGTTAACCGGTACAAAAAGCAATCAAATAACTGGCATCCTCATTATCCACCATAAAAATATTCTGTTGTATTTGAACATGGCCTTCCCTTTCCCAACAGATTCTGTCAGAGACCATCTGGACACCCGCTTAAAGTATTCTCATGGTGGTCAAAGCACAAGGCTTCTAATCCACAGACTTCGAAAAAAATCTACCGGGCGTATGTATGGATTCAAGATAATAAGTACATTAAAGACTTTGTTGAGGTACATAAAAATGTATTTTATTTGTAATGCATTTCATTCTCAAAAATTTTAGAATTCTAAAACCAGTTCAAGTAACAAAACTTATTATTATTTTTTTGCTATTTTAAGGGAGCTTTGACATCCTCCATTGCGTCTGCGAAGAAGGCTGCGTACATAGAAGTGTGCAAACAGCTCTTTGTTGCTGACGCCCTTGACGAACATCTGTTTCCGAAATAGGTTCCAGTGCTCCAGAATCTTTTCTATTTTTCTGTATAAAATTTGGTCTGATAATTACGAGTTACCTGCCAAGAGAAAAGTCTTGGACTTATTTGGGGATCTAATGAAAACAACTGACATTTGGGAAATTGTATTTTTGTGATGATTGATGATAATGTCTTGTCCGTACAGCGTCTAATCAGCTGCAAACAAACTATAATATATTTAATTTATACGAGATAGTTTTAATTATTCTCTGTGATTTCATACGAGATTAAGCTATTTTTTTGAAAATCAGGGTTGTTGAAATGCGTTCGGCGTTACTTGTATAGGAAGTACTTTTGTGCCGATCGTATGTATATATGCAGTAACCATTGAGAAAGTATCTCGCCTGTAATGAAGTACTTGAGCTACAAGCATATAGTTCCATATAGGTACCTATATTATTACTAATAGAAACTGTTAAAAACTATTCAAACGTCCATCTGTGATAGACTGAAATTTGAACTTAGTTTGTTTTTTAAATGACATGAAGAAGAGACGACGACGATGTGTATGGTACTAATGTACATTAGTCTTGCACAGGCTTTATCCTTAACTGTTTTCTATTACATTCAAGATGAGAGTTAATGGGAAATTTCTTAATCGTTTAGAGGTAGATAACATTTATAGCTACGCTAAATTTATAATGTTATTTTTAAGTTTATACAGTCAGTACAAAAAACTATCGAGTCAAGTATATTATGTTATACAATAAAAAAAATTGGCTTTCAAATAAAAAATGTTTGCCAGTAAAAGCCCCATTTGTACACATTAATCCTGCATACACTACGTTCATAATTATGAGCAACGCTTTATTTGCACAACGGGAAATAGCAATGACCTTTAACCTTTGAGACAAATATTAAGAGTACAAGTTTAATTGAGTACTAGTGCATCTGTGTAGTAAAAATAGACTTTCCATACTACCAACTATACAAATAAGCAGGCAATTAAGATGAAAGTTCCGTAACTATTTACATTATTGGACAAATATTGAAAAAAAATACCATGAAATCCACATGTGCATTTTTGTTGCAACTAATTTAATAGATTGAAAAAAAAAAAAGTATTCATGTAAATAAAGTTCGTTGGCCAACAGCCTTATGAGTCTTACGGAAATACATTTTCTGAATACGGAAATCTCCACCTCATTCTGTCAAGAAAGAATGCAACACACGTGGGTAGATTTTATATAATGTGAAATAACAACGACGATGTATAATACACATGCAGCATATAATATTGAAGATTTCTTGTAAGCTCAAGATTTTGAATTGGAATTTTTCATATTGACTCGAGTACATTAGCTAAAACAGTCCGACTATGTGCATACCAATGTCCTAAATTATCAATGTACACTTAACTGTATGCTTTTTCTCAACTTTTCACGTTGCGTATTTGTACACACAGTACATTTTATTCCACAAAACATGTATGAGAATGATCTATTTTAAAATATCTCTTGAGACCTCTGCTCAGCTTCTTGTTTTCGCTCTGATTCTGCTCCGGGTTCTCTGCTCTATAGTTTTTGCGGTGTTCTCTCATTGCACACAGTTCGACTCTGTCTATATAGCTTGTGTGATACGGGTTCAATGCGAGTAAGAAGTCACGTAAGCACACACTTGTCAATTCATTTGATTCCGTTCGTTGTGGTGGTAAACAGGAACCGGGTGGTAATTCTGTACGTGTGGTGTGCAATTGGGATTGAAAGTGTACATTTTTGTGAAAATGAATTTCCTGACAATAATTACGTTATTGGGTCTGACACTCGTGATCAGTTGCGTAGAAATTGGAAATAGTTCTACTACAATCAGCAAAAGAGGAGAAGCAAGGCGAAGAAGGGATCATCGTGGCAAAAAAGCGTCTTTGGTCCGGAAATTAATGAGATCAAGAAAGGAAGAAGGAGTTATTCGCCTTGTATGTTGGCTGTCATAAAACAAAATTCTATACTGTATAGAGAGATTAATCCTGAAATAAACTTCAACTTTGGTAGGTGGACGGTTCGAATGAGCACGAGGGTAGGATCGAAATTTATCATGATGGACGGTGGGGACCAGTGTGTGACGATGAATGGGTGAGATATGATACTTTTTACAATACTTTTAGCAATAAGAAATAGCTATATACATACATACTTTGAATTTGATGCTTTCTCTCTCTTTTTAGGATGAGAGAGATGCCAAAGTCGTTTGTCGTGAGTTAGGCTATAATTCAAAATCCACTAACCCGGACATAAAAGTTGATGTACGGGCAACGCATACTGGACGATTTGGACATGCAAAAGGTGGACTCACACACACAGCACGCATACATTTATTTTCAATATTTTTGAGCAACACTGGATATAAATTAGTACGCTACAAAAATGCAATGTTAATACATATTTGATTTGGTAAAATCACATGCTGTGGAAATGATTTTGCATTTGTTTTCAGTTCGATATTGGCTGGATAACGTTTTGTGTGATGGGACGGAAAAGAAACTGACGGATTGTCGACATGATGGTACTTAATTTGAATATGACACAATAAATAAATTTTCAGTGCATGACCCCAATTATAACTATATGTATCAAATATATGATTTATAAAGGCTGGGGAATTCACGACTGTACGGATGTTGAGACGGCTGGGGTCATTTGTGCAAAAGAAAATCCGAATTCGGATGAAGAGAATTTTAGTCGCACTACCCCAAAACCGATTTTGTCCAAACCGCGAAGTAAAATACAGGTACAGTTTCAAATGATGGGACTTACTTCTGGGAGAATCATAAACACTTGGAAATTAATTCCAGCAAATAGATGTGCAACTGGATGGTGGCAGAGTTGAAAATGAAGGCAGGGTCATGATTCGTTTCAACAAAAATGAACGTGAGACATCTTTTCAGATAATACATAATGTGCATACCCAATTCATCTTCTGTGTACGTATAGCTATCTATAATACTATAGCGGAATAGTATACTCTCCGTTCGGAAAGTATATATTTAGTTTGATTATTTTTCTTGTCACGAATGAGTTCTATCATGGGAGATTCAGTCATCCATATGGGAGAAAAATACTTACCAAAAAAAATTGAATCCATCTCAATTTTCACTATAACTTTCTTGTATTTATCATTTCAGCTTATGGCTTAATATGTGGAGATGGATGGAGCTTACTGGAAGCAGCCGTTGTGTGTCGTCAATTGGGACTGAATTTTGCTCAGGATGCTCCTCAAACGGACTATTTCGGTGGTACGCTCGATGAGGTCATCACTTCTGGAGTTAAATGTGATGGTACTGAAGAGGATTTGTCGTCATGTTTCCATCATGACAAAAAGCCCAACGAGGCCACAGTCTTCTGTCCAGGAAATGGCAAAAACTTTGCTGCTGTTGTCTGCACAAATCGTAATAAACTCGAACCTAACACATTACCACCACATATACTGAATGAATTTGAAATGACTTACAGAACAGAGAATTATTTACTGAATAAAAGACTGACTACATGATTCTCTATATAGGTTTACCAGATCTGGTTCCGGATGCATATGAAGTACAAAGATCAGCCTATTTAGAAGATAAACAATTGTATTTCCTCCAGTGTGCTATGGAAGAAAACTGCTTATCTACTTCAGCGTACAGGTATATAGTATAGTTTATTATATCGGTCGACTATTAATATCTAATATTTGATATGTGATATAATATTATGACCTTAACTATATATAGCTGTATGATGTACAATTGAAAAGGGTAAAAAGAATATGGGGAATATTATCGACCATTTTTACGACATTGCTCGACCTGTATACACATGTATTTTATGTGTTTCAAGATTACAAAAAGAGAATGCTTACGGATGGCATTTAGATACTAGACGACTCTTGCGATTCACTGCAAAAATTGTTAACCAAGGAAATGCTGACTTTCGCCCAGCCATAGCGAAACATTTATGGCAATTCCATGCTTGTCACCAGTAAGTGTTTTATATCCCTCCAACAAATATCCTTTTCCATGCCCGAGTAAGGAACAGCAGGTTGATTTTGAGTTCATATTTTGTACAACATATTTTTAAGACATTATATGCTTTCCTCTCTTCTTATAGGCATTATCACAGCATGGAAGTCTTTGCAGTGTTTGACATTCTGGACCATGAGGGGCGTAAAGTAGCAGAGGGTCACAAGGCGTCGTTTTGCCTCGAGGATAATGAATGCACAACGACACATGAAACACGTTACCATTGTGCAAATTACGGTGATCAAGGGATCTCAGTCGGTTGTGCGGATATCTATAGATCAAATATTGATTGTCAGTGGATAGACGTGACGGAATTACTTCCAGGAATTTATACGTTTAAAGTAAGTACCAATCATATGTGGCGCACATACATCTGGCTCGACGTTGAAGTAAAATAACTGCAAAAAAAGTTTAACAAAAACAAAAATATTTTGCAGGTTACAATCAACGGTGAAATGAAGGTGGCCGAGTCGGATTTCTCAAATAATGCCGTAACATGCAGGTTACATTTAGCTATAAATCAATTATCAGTGACTGACTGCGCTCTTTCTTCCCCTTTTATATAATTTTCCAGCGTATCTATATATAGATTTCGTATACAGAGAAATTCATCCATGCTGCATTCAATTGATTATTTTAATTTTCAATATCCAAACAAGATGAAACTACACAGTGTACTTGAAGAAATAATCACACGGTGAATAAAAAAGATTGGGGTGAAAAATGTAGGTATACATTCATTCACAAAAAATATTTACTGGTGAGCAAAACAAATGCTATTTTTACCAAGTGGAATCAAATATTTCCAAATTAAATATTTTTATTGCAAAATTTAATAAAAAGGCCAAGATGAACTAAACAAATAGGTACATACATAATTGGTACTGTAGAACAGTGATCCGTGCATGATTAAATTGTAAAACCAGGTATACTAATGCATCATAATAAAATTGATTACAAACTATAATCCAAAATAATATTATGCTCTCCGTTTCTCTTTTTCACATTGCTGTGAAATTCACAGTGTGAATGCATTATAATTTTAAGAAACACATGCACACATCTATGTATACATCTTTCTTACCAGTACTTAGTACTTACCACATGATCATAGTTGTAATAATAATTATTCTTTTAAAAGTAAATTATTTTTTCACAGTCCAACTTGAATAAATTACACAAAAAAGTGACAAATACTTGTATCAATGTTAACCAGTCACTGGTTAGCAGTCCATCAAGCATACTTGTGTTTCATTTGAATTTTGTCAGTTATTTTTATTATTAAGACTTCAAATTGCCTGAACGAAACTTGTATGCATATATAGTATAGTAATAAAATATTCATGAGTATCCATCACACAACACTTAAACAAAAACAATAAATGCCGTCATTTATTTTTGCATATAAAATGCAGTTTTTTTTTTTAAAAAAAAATTTGGTTTAGTTGCTTAATTAACAGTTGTTGACAATGGTAATATCTAATAATTATTCTAACAACGTAAATTACCTATGCATAGCACTAATTGTTAGAGACGAGGCCTACAGACAGTACAAACTCTCAATAATGAGCAGTTATTTTTTTTGCACTCCGAACCAATTTATTATCTGACTTTTCACGATGTAAACATTTTCCAAGAGTATGTACCCTTTCAACTTTTATGGCTTCCTTCTCACAATCAAATTTGCTCACTTATAAAAAGTAATGATACAAAATAAACAGAAGAAGAAAACAAAGGATCATAATGTACGTACATATATAGTGAGCTATGGGCGATTTTCTCAAATTATGTGTATATGATTAAGTGCTTCTTGTGCAGATTCCTGTGCGCAAAACTGAATAAGTAATCGAAACTGCAAAAAAAACACTCAATTTCACAGTAGAAAGTCAAAATGAAACAGGAACGGGAGGTACTTAAGTAGTAATGGTTGAATTATTTTATATTTGAATATTAATCTTTCATTAGCTGATTGGAAAATGTTTCGCAGTTGAAGACGTCACAAAAATAAAATGATACCATCTTGACCTACTTGTAGTATTTATCCAACAACTTTTTTTATATAATATATTATATTATACATACGTAATTATTTTGTAGTATTATTAATCCATAAGGTTATTTATGAACAACGTATGTGACATTTATAACTGACGAACAATTCAGCTTTGAATAATAGTAACATTTTAATCTTTTGTTTAAATCTACTTACTTTTTGGAAAAATGGGGAAGCATTTGTATAATCTTTTTGTAATTTTTGTTAATAGCCCAGACTTTGAACTTTTTTGACACTGACTCAATTGTAACTGATGGGTACATAGTGTGTACTACACATACTGTACCTTATAGACTTCAGGGATTTGGCTCATTATCAAATATGTGTGCAATGCACACGGCATATTAAAATGTTTCACTTTTCTGTAATTTAATTAAAATTGTGAAAACAACATTGTATGGAATAACATCAAAAAGTACTATTTTTTAATCATTAATAATGATTCATTATTATTAAAATTATTAAGCAGCGTAGACCATCTAAGATATAAGTATGCATAACATTTTTTAAACGGGTAGGGTGTAGATTTAACCATTGTGTCTCTGATTTCTGATATCATTGCCCAAGCAAGAAAGAATATTATAGTTATCAATATAATAATAGAACTATTATTATTATCATTGAAATGCACACAGAACATTATCTAATAGGCAAGGTATATTATTTGTAAGGGTATGGAAAGGCCTTTTTTTACATCATCACCCGTACGAGCTGTATGACTAGTTCATCAAAGAAGAAGAAAGGTCAATCAAAGAGACCTCGCTCTTTTATATTGATGACAATTATCGGAACAGCCCGGGGCCCGGCTCACTTAGGTTAAGATTCATAGTAATGACAATTAGTGACAGGTGGACAGTTTGACGGAAATTTGTCTCATTCATTTACATACGATTGTATTTTTCATACCTACATTTACATACACATAGGTATTTGTACTTTGTACTTAAAAACAACAAGTATCATAATTATTATTATTACCAGTATATAACCAATAATAACAACAATGCTACTTAACAATGTTCTACATATACTACGATCTTGCTCAGAAATTATAATAAACTTTTTCCTATGATTGTTTAAACTGAATATAGTTGACTTATTTATAGGACTGATTCAATTGTCAACAGGGTAAACAAATAAAGTTTAGAGATGATTCATCACTGATTGATTGTTTAAAATAATTTTCTTTCTTCCAAATTTGTAAATTCAAGTATAATTATTAATTTTTTCAACAAAACTTGGCATTCAATCAAAGCCATAAATGGGAGAGAACATCAACATTATGTTTTTTTATCACCAAGAAAATAAAATAAAATTTCATGAGCCAGCATGTAAGACATTGTACTGAAAACATAAGGATGTACATTTATCATATTCTAAAGTATTACCCAAAAGTTCCTACTCATATTGATTATGGACAACCATTAACGTAAAAATTTGCTATTAGTAGCTCAGCAAAATTATGTAATGAGCTAGTAGATGTAATACAAAGTATTATACATTCATTTGTGGATTATTTGTGTGAGTTTACAACTTGTACATGCATATAATTGTAATAGTATACCTACAATTAATTAATATTACACACATTTCCTATTTCTACATCAACAAACCAATCAATACTGAAGACAGCAACAATCAGAGTTTATGTTTTTCCTGCTGTCACAACAGGGAACACAGAGCGTACAAAGAAAAACTTCAAGACGAGTATCATATTTATCGTTAATACGGGTACGTATCGTTTGTATGTACTTTTACATTTTATTTACATTGTGTGTATAGAAATTTCCAGACATATTGTTTTAGTCATTTAATTTACTTAAATGTAGGATTTCTACTATCTATCCTAGATTTAATTTTCATTCAATGCATTGTTTTCATATTCATTTTTCCTTCTTTTTTTTATAATTTTGAATACAATTAATAATATAAAGATTGTTTCCTATTTGAATAATATATCATTGTAACAAGGTAAGAATTAAATATTAAACATCTTATTCGAATCCATTAAAGGATGGAACAATGATGAACAGAGTCTCACACCATTATTATTTTTTACTGATTTTTTGGCTAGGAACTTTTAAAAATACAAGTTCCATACACATTTGCATTCCCTTAGAAAAGATGGGTAGGTTAGGTAGGTCTCTCTGTCTTTCATTCGTAATCATTTCGAAAGATTAGTAAAAAAAAATGTCATGACAAAAATCTGAGTTCATGACTTGGCAAGTGGTTCAGAGATATAAATAATTATAATACAAAGTTTGAATACCAGCAATCAGCCGAGTTTCAGTTGGAATGATAAAATTGCAAAAAAAAAAAAAAGATTTGGGTAAAAAATACAAAATCTGGCATGTCGGTCGACATAAAGTTGACACAACGACTCAAAGAGTCAACTATCTACGTACTTAATGATAAACGTTCTTCTTTCTTGATCTTATATTGTAATGTTTGTTACATAAAAAAGGATTCTAACAGGTACAGGTATAGTCTCGGAGAGACATTATAGGGTCCAAAGAAGGAGGAGGGCAACGTAGAGTATACAACATGGGTGTGTCACTACAGTAAATGAGAAATGTGAGAAACATAACAGAAAGCTAAGCTACATGAGTAGCGGGAGCACCATCAGTGACCAAAAATGCGAGGAAATGTCTTTTTCTTTAAAACAAAAAAAAAATTGATGGTCAAATCAATCAACACGAGAAATCAACTCTCTCGATTTGCTGCAGAGCTCATGTTTCGAGAGTCGGACTTTTTCTAGAATATGAAAAGTATAATGAATCAAATTCAAAGGCGATAAACATGTTGTAATCCACATGTTATCTGAGTATCTCTTTTTGAAATATAAAATAATTTTTATAAAACTTTCTTTTTTACCTTAAAGAATGGAAAACAGCCCCGATTTGAGTCTGGAGGTGGTGGACAGTCGATGAGAAGATCTGGTGTAGGGGTATTATTGGGCCCAAAGACATTCAGATCTCGGAAGCAATGTGTTTCGACCATCTGCGGACAATATAATGAATTATGATTTTGTAGTACATAATAAGGACATTGATCACATAAAAAAACTATTAGATAAGGAAAATGGTCACTAACCTCCATTTGCCATGGAATTGAGACGGATCCTGTATTGAACTTAGAATAGAAAGTATCATCAGATGCATCTAAATTAACCCCTTTGACTGTAGAAAATTGTTCAATGTCCAACACGTCCTTTGCGTACACTGCATGAGGATCAGGAGCAAATGGAGGGTCAACTAAGCCCACTTCTACACGCTTCCAATTGAGCGATGTGTAGAATGGATGTTGCTTAACTTCGTTAGCTCCTTTCCGTCCAGAAGTACAACCTAAACGTTCTTTGGGCAATTTCTTTAATAACTAGAAAATAGTAAAAAGAGACAATCCCAAATATTTCTTCATTCCGTTTATAAGTTCAGAAGTCATAGAGAGAGTTTCAAATAGATATGTTTGTATAAATTAAACGCAAATCAAGACGGGTACCATTTGGCAGAGTAGTTTGGCTTCCTCTGAGAATCTAGATGAATACCTTTCAGGTTCTTCTTTGACGCGCCGATCCACCTCCTCCCGTTTTACCTTTTCTTTTCGAGCGCGACTAAAACAAGAAATGAGAAAATGAGTCCTGAATTAATTTTTCGGGAAATAATAAGTCAGCAAAGAGAACAGAATCGTTACATCAATCCTCCATAGTATAATTTTATTTGTGTACTACAAATACGGAATGGAAATAGTACTTACAAGGGTGCGGCTCCTTCTATCATTTCATACAGTAAGCAACCTACAGTGCAAAGTATTTAGCATTAGTGATTGTTTGTGAATACTACGAGGAGGAATGTCTTTTAATTGGAAAATAATAACCGTTATAAAATGTATAATTTACCGAAACCGAACCAATCTGGGCTAAAGGTGTAACGCTCATTATCTATTACTTCAGGAGCTAAATCAAACATTTATATATAATTAATTTAATTATATATTATATTAGATATTATATTTAATTAAATTAAATATAATATCCTATCGTGGACAATTTGTTTAGTAATTCGACGGTACAATTAATTTTGCGGTCAATTTTTTACCCATGTAGCCAACTGTTCCAACACGGCCACGTACTGTCTCCCCTTCTGGAACTTCAATTGCCAAGCCTAAATCCGAGATTCGTACATGCCCAAGATCATCCAGTAAAATATTTTCTGGCTTCGTGTCTCTATAGACGATTCCCAGCGTATGTAAATGATCCAGCCCACAAAGAACCTGTAGAACACGGAACGTTCAAAATATGTACATAAATATCTGCATATATGTCATGTCAAGTAGGTACTTGCCAACATTGACAACTAGCAAAATGACAAGCTTTCAAAAAATAATATACAACATACCTCAGCAGCGTAGAATCGAGATCGTTCAAGATCGAAACCGGGCTCATTTCCCATGTTATAAATGTGAAATTTGAGGTCACCACCATTCATCAGAGTGAGGACGAGACAGAGTGAATCTTTAGTTTCATAAGAATAAGCTAATGACACGACAAATTTTGAATTGATTCTTTGTAGTATCTGTTTTTCGGTGAGAACCATGGCTTCTCCACGACGTTTTTTAATTCGTTTCTTTTCCAACTTTTTACACGCATACATCTTCCCAGTTGCCCTTACTTGACAAGCACAAACCTCACCAAAACCACCTTTACCCAACACTCGGTACATACGGAAAGTTTTGTGAGTCACAGGTTGGCTACACGAAAAAAAAGTCACATATTTAAAAGTATATAACATGCAATCTCGGGTGAAGAAAATATCGATTAGATTGGTAGATACAACAAAAAGAAACCTATCACAATATAGTAATTATCTAAATTTATTAATTTTATTCGGCACAAATAAAGTGATAAAACGATATAGATAAGTAACATGAGAAAGGTATGGGTGAAAGAGAGAAAGGTATGGGTGAAAGAGAGAAAGGTATGGGTGAAAGAGAGAAAGGTATGGGTGAAAGAGAGAAAAACATGATAATAACGTTTGTTACACAAAAAAGAACTGATTTGTTTTATATGAACTGTAAAAGACGAAAAGCTAAATGTACCTTTCCAACCATTTCCATTGAAGATATCTATGAAAATACATGGACTGCTCGAATAGACGGTAAGGCTTGTCAGCAAGGAAGTTTTTGACTTGACCAGTAGAGTCTGCGAATTGATCTCTATTTCCTGTACCAATTTCACATCTATCAATTATCGCTGGATCAACCAGCTGGTTCACCGTTTCGGAGCTCTGCACACATCATAAAAACACAATCTCGTCATAAATCATGACAATTCAAAACTTGACGTTTTAGGATTTCCTTTCCCAAATTCATTACATGATTATCTACTACACATTAATGCCTACATATGAAGGGAAAACATTGTGAGTAGATGAAGTTTTGTGTGACAGCTTACATTACTGGCAAGGAAGGTATTGAATATTGTTTGTGACAGTTCCATACGACGTTCATCCATCTCGATTTCATACTTCTCCTACGCAAACAAATACATTGTGTTATACGTGTATTATATAAAATAATATAAATATATACATATATACAAACAGAAAGTCAAGCACGTATTTTTTTATGCTGTCTCATTATTGCTACTTTATTGTTATTGTAAATCATTCTTATTTCTCCATCGGCAACTTTATCCAGCACACTCTTATTTTTATGATCGAATATACTTACTAACATTTTTTTTGTAAAATTAAAAAGGAAACAAAAAGCACACACAGTCGCACGATGGAACTATCATAGGTGAAAAAATGTCAAAGTAGTACTGAATTACCACAGCATCGAGGAATCGATTGCAAAGATGATAGTGAGCATTTGATTCGCAAAATTGTCGAAATAATAACCGACCTATTGGCTGTTGATCTACCACGTAGCTGTAATAAGAATCTGAAGGAAACAAAAACACAATTCTCAGTTACAAAAACAAACGATGTATATTGAATTTGTGATTGTACATTTTATTAAATAATAATTAACTAGTAAAAATAAAGAAGAATGAAGGCGGGAATTACCTAGTTTGTTCTTGAAGTCAATGCAGTACGAGATGTGAGGAAATTGTAATATTTTTCGCCACTTTTTGCTCTTGCCTTTATTGCTATCTGTCAAATAATAAGTAAAAACAAAAACAATGGTCATATATATGCTTAAATGAGATGAAATTCATTGACATCACTGGTAAATCCTTAAATCCAGTAGAAAAATTATAAAAGTCAGACGCGTAAGAGTATCTATTTTGCATAGAATACATATTCATTCTACCCATATTGTATTTATAAATAAGGGTAACAAAGTATGAGTTGAAGAATTGAAATCCATATCATGTAAATAACTACATGTAGTGTAGTATTGTATATATATAGGTAGTTTATATTGTTAATGAAGTATAATTTCACAAATTAGATATACACAAAGTCAACAACAGCGCAAAACGTATTTAACCATCACAGAGATTCCTTTCTTTCATAATTTTCTTCTACAAATACATGTATAAAATAGATACTTGCCTGTAGCTGTTGCTAATTTGAGGCAAGACGAGATTCCAATAGACCACGACCCCACACATGACCAAGTAAGATAGAAAATAATTTTCGAAATGTTACAATTACAATATTTTTGGCAATTACAACATTCACGTTTGCATTAATTTCTATTTACGAATGATATGTCAATAGTATGAATCACACACATAATAATTATAATGTTAAAATTTGGTCGCAAGAGGCAGATATTATCTTTAAAAGAAACGTTTTTTTATATAATATTTTTGCAACAAAAACCCATCTACTTATTTCATAACTTTACTTCTAATTCTAGCGTTAAAAGTATTTAAGGTTTACAAAGCGGCATGCAAGCATGAAATAATATATTGGTTTTAATTATTATATATACAGCTACAGATTATCATGAACCTTTGCCCTTTTTGTTAAAAATGCATACGCCTACACGTCTATAACCTATAGTTTATACAGAAATTTTACATGATCAAGAACATGAAAATAAACAAATGTCTGTCCAACAAAAACAAAAAAAATTCCACTGTAGATTTTCTACATCTGGATATTGAATGTACATGCTACAAGTATAAAAGGTATATATTACTTGTAGATGAGGAGATACCTTAGATATACTTCTACCAATTGTAAATTTTTGAACTGGAATGTGTATATTAAGAGTCGAAACTTCTTTTTGACTCAAAAGTTATTTAGAAATGTATTTGACTATTGCAATTAAGTTGGAAACATAGTGTAAACACACACACAAGTTTCTTCGACATGTTACTTATCATACAAACTCGGATAAGTATATATATTGAAGCCGAAAGACGTTATTATAGCTAAATTTTTTGAACCATTACATACTTATAATATAACTAGGTATACAACTTCAGCAGTACACACTCTTCACTTGGAGTAATAACGTAATGACAAATGTCGACGACTCTTTTACATGATAATGATAGGAGAAAAAGGCGTAAAAAGTAATTAACAGTTTAAGGATGTACTACACATTAATGTAAAGGTATATGTAAAAAAATGTACAAATACAATGCCTGGCTTATCCCTTATCTATAGTTTTCCTATATATATCCAATAATATCCACATATATATACATTAAATAAATATTAACATTAAAATGTAAATAGTTCAATACACATAGGTACTTGCATACAGTATTGTGGGCAATGTAGAAATAACATCATAAAGTAATTAAACTATACCTACAATGCAGAACTATAGCATTTCATGTCATTTCAGATTGTCAACCTCACGCAATTAAGTCATTTTCGATCAAGATACATGTATGAATATAATAATAACACGCATATACTATACTTGTATATTGGCTAGTATTATTAGCAAATAAGTATATGTATCTACAACAATATAAGACAGAGAACTGACATATATTTATAAATATCATTATAGTTAGTTCCGACAAACAAATGTAATGAGAAAAGCATCCTATATCCTCCCCATTTTAAGAACAATTTCGCAAACGCTTTAAGCAATATTGTCTGAAAATGAAAAAAGATGTAGGCTTGATTTTTGGTATAAATATAAATTTTGTTATGTTCTCAGTGTTCGCACACAAAAAAAAGCACATATATAACATATAATACGAAAATGTTTAGATCACAATTTGTTAATCAAGTATCCATTAATTTAATGCCAAAACTTCCTTTTCCATGAACTGTCCCCCAAAAAAGCAAAATTACTTGTACATAAATGTGCAAACTACAAAAAAATGTATGGATTCTTAATTAAAAACAGTTCCTCAATGTACTATATATATATTATATATACTCACAACACAAGTTTCTTTAACCCCAAATAACTATTGTAAATATAAGTTTGATAACATTTGTAGTATCATTATGCATTATGATACTATCATATAGTGTGTCTTATTTTGTTAACTACAAACTATAATATGTAAATACATATCGCATGCAATTCTACAAATAGTCATTTAAATATTGGAATTTCGAATATTTTTTGTATAAGTATTAATTATACCTAAAAAGTACGTACATATAATGTATATAAATGCAATTAATATTATATAAAATATTTCGTACTTATAAATAACGAATTATGTATATGTACCTTCTCTTGCTTTTAGGTAGACAGTGTTAGCAACAATGTTTTCCAATTCCATGAGCTCCAGATTGAGTTGATTGTAATTAAAATTTTAATTAAAATTAAAATTTTAATTTAATCCACAAAATTTTTGGAATCTTCTCCAAAATTTTTGTTTTTCCAATAAAGTTTTGGTTAGAAATCATCCCCATCTCCCGTGGATGGTGGGTCATGCGAAGAAGGTCATTAAAAACAACAACAAATGAGGTTAATGTTGATAATTAATTAAATTGAAATAGTATATGCTTGAGATATATATTTTTTTTCACAAAACTAGAGTAGTTAGTTCTTCCGCAGAAGAAGCAAAATCCAAGACCATCTTCAAGTTCACAAAAATTCACTCTGAAACAAAATGCCTGTTCACAAGACTAAACTATTACAAACTATGAGTCCGTACATACAAGAGCTGCTAGCAGCAGCTTTTTCAACTCTCAATTGACTGAGTCGTCGTCGACTCCAAAATACTATTCCATCCCTTCTTCTCTTCAAAAAAAAGACAGAAAAAACTACTGCTTGTACTTTCTACATATACATAAGTATATAGATAATACACACTTCTTTCCTATACTCACAGAATAAATGTATTATGGTGCTTATAGTAAAATGACAAACTATACTACCTAGTCCCTATGTATATGCGATTGTACTTATTTACTAATTTTAATTAACCATATATATTTAATAGCATGTTTAGTAAGTAGATATGCATTTAATGGCGTTGAATAACATTAGATCTATTTATTACAGAGCGCATTATGAAAAGGGGTCATGCAAGAATGCAAGACTCTTGTGTGACAAACGACAAATTAAAATAGAATTAAAATTAAAGTATAGGGTTAATTTTGTGTAATACATATAATAGAAATGGGGAACGGTTTTAAAAAAAGATGGAAAGAGTTTTTGTATATACAATATATATGTTACTTCTTCTTGTGCTTTTACTGTTTATGTAAAATTTAGATTGAATTTGTTTCTTCTCACACCTTTAAATGTCAATTACTCATTCTACAGTTTATTTTTCAACCACAAAAGACATGTACAATATATAGAGAGAACTTATGGATATTGAACAGATGTGTGTGCGTAAATGTAGGCTAAAATAGACACAGTATAGTTAGACACTGTGTAAAGAATTTTTTTTCAAATTTTTTAGCATTGTGAACTATAATCAATCTCTATACATTCTATCCATATACAATTTACAATAGTATCTATATGTATACATAATATTTAAGCGTTTTACTCTTTCTAGCTACGTATGTATATAATATGTATATACTATATTATAGTAAGTTAGTTAATACAGTACGTATTAAAGAATTTAAAGATGATGATTGAGTTTCTTATTTAGCTATGGTATTATATATGTACCTATGTACATTTCATGGTTATACTTATGTAGGCGCAAACAAATATCAATCTCGTGTAGTGCATATATAGTAGTAGTTTACGAACAAAAATTAATAACAATTTTGAAATAATATTCCATTTACTTATGTGTGACGTATGTACTTCAGTCTCCGCAGTCCATAGCTATATATTATATATATACCCCTGGACATAACAACTTTGTTTTTACACAAAAATACAAACTACAATAGACAAATAATATGAGATCCTTGCATTCAACATGATTTTATAAGTATGTGTATACAGAGAGAGACTCAGACCTTGAATCTGTAGATTGAATAATAATAATAATGACTTGGAAAAAAGAAGAATTCCTCCAATCTACTTTTTATGGAATGCACACAGGAAATGAAAGGAAGTATAAAGACAGAACGAGAAAAGACTTTTGCATGGCATGCACAATAACCTAAGTACTTCATGTATGATGAACAACTTTTATGAACACTTTAATTTGAAAAACTCGAGACGGAAAGTAATATTTTATATTAAATTATTATCATACACATACAGCTAACAATAAGTAATACTGACCGACTATATTCTTAATAATCATTTCTGATAGTGCCATGTAAAAAAAGAAGCATCCACGTGAGATGATGGTAATCATGGGGTGAAATCCATATAATAATTTAATCTTCTAAAGCTATACGAATCTCAAAAGGTTCAAAACATCTCAACACGAGGAAAGTTTATTATCAACAGAAACTTTGAATGCATACAACAAAGATTGCATACTGGGTATGAATGGATAAAAGACAAAACTGTATTTGTTTGACGATAAAGAAAGAAGACGACGTCCACTCACATAGCCGTCGCCACCATCCTCCAGCCATATGATAAACTTGATCTTAAATAAATGATGGTGACTATGGTGAGATGCTTTTCTCTGGTTAGTCAAAGTTTACAACTTCAGCTTGGTCCTTCGCCAATGACGTCGCTTCGCATTATATCTGAAATTTAAAAAATCATACAGTCCTTATTATTATTATTAAAGTTGTTGCTTTTTTAACCCATGTACACATCGTTTATTATACATATCGTACAATTTTTTTAATGACACTCATGATGAATACGCACTTAATATGCAAAATATTCGAAAATGATAATAATTAATAAAAATGTTACCTGATCGTGTTTCCCGTTCTCATACGAATCCATTGAGGGATTGGTCTATTTTGATTTAGCTTTTTTGAAAGCTTTCTTTTAATCCGGAGCGTTTTATGCGCCGACTGTAATAACAAAAACAATAAAACGAGAACAAAATGAAGTAATTATTACAATACATTTAGTAATTAGAAAATAAATTGAAAACAAGCTACAAAATGTATGGATTGGAAAAAAAAAAAAAAAAAAGTACCACAGTTGTGATACTGTATACACAACTTTAAACGACACGTCTTTCAAAATCGGACATGAAAATCAAGCTTTTGTGATAAAATTTGTATTAAATTATTACATGCTTTCAGAAATTAACTAATTGTAATTAAAATTACAAAATTCTTACCATCTTGCTTGATGAAAAAGGTTTTTTTCTTGAGCTTCCACAATGCCTAGTGCTTTTTCTCAAATGAACAACATGCGGTGGACGTTTTTTCCTAGTAGTTGAGTGTTCACCTCGAGATGTCGGCTGTCTCTATCTCCTTGCTCAATATGCAATAATTAATTAAAGGCTGGTTTATAGTATGGGATTTATGGGAATTTCCCATTGGGAAATACTTACAATTGTTAATGGGAAATATGGGAATAATAGGAATGAGATTTGGAATCAATTTTTTCTTTTAGATACATTTTTATTTATTTCCAGTTTAATAAAATGAAAATTATTAATTATACACGATCGCAATTCTGGGTGTAATTAAATCATTTATGATAATGTGAACAAAATGTATTGTACAGTGCACAGTTCCTCGTGAATAATACTAGATATAGTTTATTATTCAACTCTTTTTCCCAGATTTCTTTTTATTACTTGAAGATTTGGTGGATGCTAATGATGTAGATTGAGTTTGATTTGACGACGAACTTTCACCAGCAGCATCTCCAGCCGAGTCTCTACTCACAGCATTCAAAATATTTTGTCTTTTACTTGTTTTCTTGGCACGTATTCGTCCATCCTTTAAATTGACATTATCCATTGTTCTTAAACTAGATGATGTTATTGCTGATGGTCCTGGTTCATTATTATCCATACTCACATCCTCAATAGTAGTCTCATCTTCACCATCAACAACATTACTTGTTGTATATTTTACTTGAATATCGTATGTTTTTTCGATACTCCTGTCTTTAAAACGCTCCATCACTGTCAAAAACAATATAAATATTTTTAATTAGTTGAATAAAGCTAAACGAAAATTAAAAACATGAGAATTATGGTATATTTGCATATATTATATATAACATAATAATAATACCTGTCTCATTTTCACGTAAATCCCACAAGTACATGTTATTATCTTTTTTTGTTCCTCCAGCACAAAAGACATAAGGAACGTCGGGACAAGAGTTGACAGCGCATACGGATCCAATATTCATTACTTTGTTCACGACAAATTGTGGTTTATCATCCTTAAGATCCCAAACTTTTACAGATTCATCCATTGAGCCAGTAACAAGAAGATCAGAGCAATGACTACTTAGTGCTATTCCAGTGACTTCCTTGTCATGAGCTTTGAGGTTCCAAATTGGTTTTGGATTACGAATATCAACGTAATGAATCATCCCCTGATCATTACTTGCAAAGAAACAAAGAGGGTTGAATTTATTCCACAAAACTTTTTCAATTTCACCATCAAAAATCCATGTTTTGAATGTTGACGTGCTTCGACAATCAAAGAGACGAACTTTCCTAAAAATCAAAACAAATATCTACTTAATGACGATAACCATCAGTTTAGTTTCCAAGTATTAAATGAACAATTTTTTTCCCTGTATCATTTACTAATATTTTTAATTGTTTCATCTTTTATTACCCTTCACATGAACCTGTCAACAAGTTCTGACTTTCAATAGGATGCCATTTAATAGACTGAACTTTTTCTTCAAACATGGCTAATTTCATAACAGATTTTTGTTCTGCCATATTCCAAAGAAGAACAGTATTGTCTGCCGATCCACTTGCCAATATATTTCTAAAAGAAAATACAAAAAATACATTATAAAATGCAAAATTATTTAATAAAATAATACAAGATGAATATGTACTTATAAGTGTATAAATACATAATTTCTTTTAACCTGTTCATCCGATTCCAAGCCAAATCAAGGACGGCGTCTTTATGACGATTCCCTTTGGACTTTTTTGTACCCAAACTAAATGCAGGTTCCAAACATCCTGTTACGTTCAAATCCCATACATCAATCTGTGGAATCATACTGCCAACAGCCGCAAAGTGACCACCATTCTCTGCATCTTTTGGATTAAAGTCTAACCATTCAATTGCAACGGGGAAACTTGGTAAAAATATGTCATGAAGTATAAAAAGGTCTGCTTCATCATTGTTGAAAACTAGAAACAAATTAATATATCACTTTATTATTATAATTTTAAAATTTTATAATATATAAATAAAAGTAAATCCAGTCTATACGCATGAATATTTGACAAGGTATAGTGAGACATTTTAATTATCGGATTCACCATATACTTCAAGCATACAGACATCATCTTCAACGTGCCCAACAAGAATCAAATTATCCGTCGGTTGTACAGTGTATTCTTCCTTATCATCGTCGGACTCATTGTCATTATCACTGTCAGTATCCGCTGGATCCTGAAGAATAAGATTCTCTATGCGTATACTAGCTGCAGGATCCGTTGGTTCATCATCATAATTATCCATGTCATAGTATGCATCCAATTCATCATCACTATCAGTTCCTTTCATCTCAGTATCCCCTGGACCACTTTCCTTTGGCCGACTTTCAAACTCTGCCCTGTCATTATACATATACATAAAAGATGATAAAATTCAAAACACACAAGTTTCAACGTGTTACATACATACATACTAATATTATTCTAATCTTGAACGATATAGTCAGTATCATACAAAATAATAGTAGATTATCTACTGTAGATATAGATACTCTTACTCCTTGAGTTTCATTTCTTTTATGATTTCCTGTAGCTCTTCCCTTGTGGCTTTTACCTTGAAGAAAAAAAACAAGAAAGTTGCCATAATATGCAGGGATAGTCAATATTTTATTTTATGCATATTCTTCAATAATTAAAGGCTTAATTTAATTTACTTACTCTTTCTGGTTTTGTTTTGGCTACACCACGTTGTACAAATTGTAAACATGATATAAAATTAGGTTTCTCTACGCTATCCATAACGAAAATGTGATGGAATGACAAGAAATTTATCAAGATTTTCTTGCACTCGATACACAATTTATAACTTATACTTTTAATTTAGTAGAAAGTTTTAAATAAATACAAACTAAGAATTTCTGTTTTAAAAGCATGTGTGCACAGAGCAGATCCATGACTAAAGAAAAGAACGATTTTTCAATTTTCGAAAATTTCAACCTTTTTTACCCAAATTGAAAAAATTGCCCTGTTGAAACTGGTGAGAATTTCTAAAAATAAAAAAACAAGAGCCCCTTATTTTTGTCTAGTCTGTGTTAAAAAAAATTAAAAAGTGAAAAATTCGGAGTTTTGAAAAATTAACATGGTTTTAAATGGGCACTTTTCCGATTTTGAAAAAATCATAACTCGAGAATGGGCAAGAATTTCAA
>JAIUND010000798.1:0-52152 GCA_034699125.1 Gisinianus flammeolus
GTGTACATATGTATACGTAACATTTGTTACTATTATTATATTCATTATTATGTAATATCGTAAATACTATCGTATATACTATGGTTTCCAGGCAAAAGATAATACCTAACTACATAACACGAGTCATATAACTACATTTTTATTACTCCATGTAAAGTACATTAAAATAAACTTATTATGATAATGTATAGTGCTTCGGTTTCTTTTAAAACTGTACCTATGCTCGTACAATTATTATTACTATAATATTACATACACTGACGACGATCAAGTTTATGCATGTGCTACAATAAAAAAGTGATTGCAAAATATTTTCAAAAAATTTGAATGTCACTCACAGTCTCAGGAAAATTGCAATAAAAATATTATGTCATTAAAAATACTTTTCCATGCATCTCAAAAAAATACTTTATACACACGAAAAAAAGAATATTCTAACAATGAATTAGCTCTTGAAAATAGGGACCTGTATACAATCCAACCAAATGTGTGTATGTATATTTTTATACACCATTCGTTCTGGTTTTCTATATGTGACTGTATAATTTTAAGTGAGATACCTCGTTGTGTACTGCAGTACGTAATGTATTTTATGCTGATAAATTTTTGTTATGCTCCTGCAAATATAGTATAATTTCATACCACAATTATTTTTCTCCATTATGAATATTTTTGCCTTTCCTTCAACTTCTTCCTAAGATGTTGACGATTTCCGTTTCATATTATTAATTTTAAAGAGTCATTACATTATATAAAAAAATCCTTTCAAATATCGGTAAAAACTGTGAGGAGGAAACAGAATGTATACATAGCTCCATCACTATATATAAGATTCGATTAGGTCGCATTCGTAGTTTGACTTGTAAAACTTTTGTCTTTGTACAAAATTGTCTCTCCACGAGTTGTAACTCTCTCTTTAGTTTTATGCACAAGAAGTGAGTAAGCGATTTATAATATATACATATATGAATACACAAAAACCATGAATACGTAGCAAATTTTACATGATTGGCTATACATACCATACAGAGAAACGCTTGTAAAATGTTACTCACAGATTCTTGACAGTTCAAATTTAGAGAGACAACATGGCAGCATGCAATGGACGAGAGTTTTCCCATTACCAGAACATATTTACATTTACTAATACAGAGCGTATTCTATTTTCTTTACAGATAAGCCAAAGTTAAATATAGGTAGAGAATTTTGTTGCCCTATCACGGGTTCTTTCCTCTACGATTTCCAAAGCTAAATATATACCTACCAAAAAATCATGAACGTGAACCAAGTGAAAAAACCGAAAGATATACATGTATACATATTAACATATTCAAGGGGATTGTATATTTATATTTAGAGTACATAACAGTTCCGTTTCAATTAAAAAGTATTTACGCGAAAAGTTTTTAATGTTTTCTGTTCACGCTTTAGATTTGTAAGGTTAGTTGAATTTGTTGAATTGAATTGAAAAATATAGAAGACTGAGGAATACAATATCCCCCCCCCCCCCGACAAATTTCTTTGTTTTTCACCAATCTTTTTCAATTTCAATATTATCTTCGTATATACTTCTTTGGCTTATTGTTAGTTTAATTTAGTAATCGTATACAGAGTCGACTATTGTCTATCTTTATGAGGAATGGTTTATGTTATTACTAAGTATATATATTTATATGTAATCTTAGAGGAATTAGAAACTAGACGCCATAAGAGAATGATGAAATCTTTTACAGACAGTCTCCAGACTGACTGACTTGATTAACGATACGATGGAGTGTGCATGTAATAATACACAAAGTGAAGAAACTACAAGGCAAAGAGTACCGACAAGCTGTCTGATTTTTTCAAAATGAAATCTTAACATTGTGCTTCAATAGACTGTCTCTTTCATCCACAAGGAAATTCTGACTTGTGGCAGCTGGACGTGTTTCTCGTGCATCTATATGTATGTGATAGATTACATGCTGTAAATACAAGTATTTGTGGTAAATATTATGAAATATCCAAATACCCATCATTGATCCTACACAAGTGGCCCATCAATGGCCCATCAATGTAAACAAAAAAAAAATACTTGTGTAGGAGTAATTTGAAGTATGCATGTGCTTGCGCTTATATATATATATATATATATATGTGTGTGTTCACTTCCCATCCAGAAGTTCCAGCATATTTTTTGACACTCAAAACTTTAGTCTGCTCTGAATTAAAATGAAACACACACACACACACACAGGATGGATTCAATTTGATTTTTTGCTTTTACCTTGAAGCATTTTTTTTTACATTCAATTTTCATACAGGGAAGATATTTAATTTGATTTACCTATTCCAGCTTTAATTTGGCTGTACTAACAATAAATATATCGTACATGTGGTAAACAACGTTAGTAAGCACGTAACTACTAAGTGCATGGATTTTATATACATATCAAGGTTTTTATTTGGACTCGGCCGTACTTTCTTTCCTTTGCATAGGGCATAGATATAGTACACAATATTTATTTGCAAGCAAAAACACAATGCATTTTAGTTCAAATAACTATAGCCATGAGTCAACTTGAAATAGGTAGTACTTTTTTTCTACTATCTGTCGCTACTTGTTTTCCAGGTTATCCGGTTATTCAAGAAACAATTTAATAAATGATTGTGAATCTCTCGTATATGTATTTGCACAGTACAATGTGAAAATGTGAAAATGTTCACAAAGGAAGAGTCTGAACAATAATTATATCGGGAATGATTAATTTGCATTTTCCACTTTCCATTGGAGAATATGCCATGATGGATTATAATCCGAAAATCATTACGACGCTGTACTGCGCTGCGGCTCCAATTTGAGAGAACATATCTGCACATAGGAAGACGGTGGACGTGTTCCATGTTACCTCATTCAAATATGCATATAGTCGATGGAGAAAAGTGTGTATCGTACCTCATTGTATACTCGGAAACGAATAACGTAAACGAATACATATATAGGGTATAGTTGAATGAAGTACATAAATGGGTGAGACGAGTCAAAGTCAAAGTCAAATAGTGTGCTCGTTGTATATATATAGTCTCGACCAACAGAGAGAGAGTATTCCATTATTTTCTCTCCGCTAATGTGACTCGAATTTCTCAACATTTCCGCCATAGTCATTTGCTATTTTTCTGTTTATTTTCAACGCTAACTTGGCTCCTCACTGGCTGCAATCAAATGAACAAATGAAACCTTTCCCAAATGGCTCACGCAACTTTGACTAAACACTACCGAATCAACATATCTATGTATATATATATATATACTATAGGTACTAAATTCAAATAAGAATATAGTCAATTCATGCTAATGTGACGTAAACACACACACACATACACCAAATCTATTGTTTTACTGATGATGGTGACAAAAATAACAGCTCATTTACTTTCTTCATTCATACCCTGTTAAAATCAATCATCAGTTTTTGAAGATTGGGTAATACAAACTATATACTGCAATATTTAATGCGGATGCATCTGTCCCTTGAACACCTGCATCTGTAATAGGACCCTGTTTTATTTTAAAAGTCATTAAGCTATTTTTTACTAGAATAAAAGTATTATCCGTATTATCAATTGCACATCCCAAAAGTACTGAAATTCAACGAACGAATAGTCAGTGAATTGACAAACAAAATAAGTAGAGTTGAATGTCAAAAAATGTTGGAAATGACGACATTGAATTTCCAAACATTTCCTTCGCAATCCTATCGGTTTACATTCAGAAGATGCACATAAGGAATTTGTAGTTTTGTTGCAAATAAGTTGGTTTCCGAAGGTAATTTGAAGTAAAGTTATTGTGGAAAACTGAATAGAAATTAATAGACTGCACACTGTATACACAATACACTGTACCCGTCTAACTACTTTTACAAGTCCGATAACGAATGGTAGCATTATTATGATATTCGCCAACTAGATATTGTACACATCTCCAGTATTTCAGTATATATGTACCATAGTAAAACACTCGAGTTACAAACTACTAGCCAAAATACCCACATTGATGTGAATATTCATAGTATTCAAAGCTTCATGAAGCTTTTGTCGAACTTGACGTGGGAAAAGATTGAGACTCATATACTGTGTGATACTGAACATGGTGGTTTGGTGGATGTACTTTTGCTAAAAGCTTCATAAGTTGTTTCGAAGAGCTGAGAAGTTTCAAGCTCTATATTATTTTCTAGTTCTAGTTCAATGTGAACGCTGTTCCCGTATTGATTTTTTTGTATGTGTGTATGTGTGCATGTACATTCATGGCGATGGAATATCACGCTGTTTTTTTCCTGTCGTGCCATGCAAGAAAAGAAGAAAATGGTATATTAATAATATTAAATTTGGACAAATATTTTACAATGCAGTACTGTGGTATATGTAGGCACGAGTCGTAGTTATGTAGTTTCATTGATTATATGATCACGATAATACACACACATAATAGTCTTTAGTCTTTACTCTGGTCATGTTGAAGGTACATACCATAATACTTTCTACAGTCAACTCTGTATGGGAAATGCACCTAAACTGGATTTGTAAAGGAAAAATTTGAGTTGATGCGGTATACTACAAAACACCATGTTTTTCAAGAAGTATATAATATATATACACTTGATTGTTTTAATTTTTCAAAATTTTCTACTCTATATTATAGATTTAGATTTGTATCATATGTATATGTAAATGGAAGCCACCATTGCATTTATATAGTATGCCTGACTCTGCAGTGGTGAGGATGAGTGAGTGAGTTGAACCTGAGTTGGAAAGAATCCAAACCGAATTTCACTGGAAAAAATTCATATACTTACCCTGTTGTAAATACATATATATACTTTTCCTTGACATAAACACACATGCACCCTCTTCTGTACTCAAACCGAATATGATTCTTCAAAAATAAAATGTTACTTTAACTACAACTATATATATAATCCATATTTATATTGTGAAAATGAATTTGAAAAATGTCTGGATTCAGTATATACCGCCATGATAAACAGGTTTGTGCTCTCCTCCAAGGCTTTTCCAGTTCACAAATGTGTCAACGCAATCAATTTTTTATTGAGAATTGACATTATAGTTTCTAAGTTCTCGTTGCAGTGTACCAAACCCCGAATTCCCACATCTTAGTAAATACATATATGTCATTTCTATGTATTTGGTTTGATAGATATAAACATAATGGTTGGATTTTGGATTCAAATTTAAATTTGAAACAAAAATTCAGTCAGAGAGAGAGCTCCAGTGACATAATAATCTCTCGAGGTTCATATAATCAAGTTTGTTTTTGTTTCTTTGCACTTCCGATGTAAATAAATAAAAGTAAGTAAATACAAAAGATAATTCCCTGAAATATTCAAATACCTATTCCTAAAAATAACTATACGGCGCTGTGCAATTCCCATGAATGAATGTAATCGGGAGCTAGAAAGTACTTTTTTTAATGTACTGTTATATGTTTTTTAGAAAATGTCGCACGTAAAATAACAAAAACACACACACTTTCGTTCATTTAAGGTTGCCTGCCTCACACACAGACTGTATGTCATATAGAAACATCTACATAAGACCATTGAGACTCCTTGAATTACCGACAGCTATAGTTTTTACTAAAAAGAGATGAAGAGAGAAAATTTAAGATATAATATTTCAAATATAACATACAAGCAACAACCGAGCACGCATGTATGTACACTTTAAAGTTATAGTGAACGTGTAATGTGGAAGCAAAAGAAACTGAACGAAATGGAAAACGACGTCGCTTTTATTATGCCATCGCATGTCTCATATAGGTGTAATACACATTGTGTATGTACAGTTTATATGTATATGAGGGAAGGAAAGAAAGAAGAACATTGAAAGATAAGTTTGTATGTACATAGTATGTATACTTAAATACTAAAACCCAATCACGTCTTCTTCCACATACATATTCTATACTCTATATTCAGCGATGGCGAACCCGTGGCCCGCGGGCCACTTGTGGCCCGGGACTCTGTTTGACCTGGTCCGCTGACTTTTTCAAAATACATGTAGGAAAAAATGAAAACCGTTAAATACAAATGTTCAAAACTGAAATCCAAAGCTGAACTTGAAATTGTTGTACAAGAAGACTTCAAAATTGCCAAAAAAATATCAACTTTTCAAAAAGTTTGCTCGCCACTACATTTCCCCATATAATTCAGCTTTGAATGTGCAGTCCTACTACCTGGAAAACAATGTTTTCAAAGTTATACTAGATAAAACCAAACATTTTTGAAACTTACACTAGAAAAATGAACAAAAAATGTGAAGAAAATTCAGCCGTTTTTTGTTAAAAAAAATAAATGGCCCGTGACTGCTCAAAATTTATATATTCATGTATACTGGCTCGCTTGGGTAAAAAGGTTCGCCATCACTGCTCTATATCATACATAAGAAATAACTATTTACGACGCAAACAGTGGAGAGCTAGACTCAACTACATGTGTAGAACGAATAGTGAATCGACGAAGACGAAGGGTGTAAGGAAATAGGAAATACAGATACTGTATCTGAGATACATAATGCAATCATACACTGCAACTTTTTGCAGAGGCCAAGTCCAAGACCAAGACCAAAAGGCATGTAACGTAGCTATAAGGTATAACACAAACAGTGTGTGTGTGTGTCTACGTGTATCAGGAGGAAAACTATGCTCACACTTTGTTATATGTATATATTATGGGAAATACTATCTTTCAAGTTTTTTTTTCACTAGCAGATTCTTCAGAAGAAGACGAGCAGGCGCAAAAACACACAATGTTCTGGTTCTCGTGGAATCTATAGAACGTAAAACTTTGTGTAAAATTCTGTGTTCACTGTTCACTCTCATGCACATTTTGACGTATGTATGTATGTACATATGTGTGTAGAGAATATTTCCAAAAATATTTAAGTTCGTTTCCGAATAATGTACGTGCAAATTTAATATGATAAATAAAGAATGCAATGAGAAAGTAGTTTTCTTTTCTATTGACGTCTATAGTATAGAGTACAGACTCTATACACGGCACTACCGGCTTCTTTATATGTAAAACATTTTACCATTCAAAAGGATAAATTTTTTTTATTAAAAATACGCTCGGACATACTACAGGAAGCATATCTAACTAGGTATATTTACTTACCCACACCCATATCTACTCCATATTACTTGGGATTATACTCGTGGGGAATTAAGTAATGCATTGTTGAAAATTCATAATAAAATAATGCGTACTCTGGTATCATACATATACGAACAATTTGCGGAGCGTGTTCAGAATCTACAAATGAGTACGTAAACATTGTAAATATTTTGCAATGCATGAGCATAGTGAACTATCTGATCTGCCCTGTAATTTGAATGCATATGAGTCAAAATTATAAATGTATTATAATAAATTTAAGTAAAAATTGCACTTTATTATCCTTTTTCCTCTTATTGTCAGCTAAACTTCATACATACCATAAACCCCAGGCTCGACTATAACATATGGGAATAAAATATGGTATAAAAAAATTAAATTTAAAGTATAGAATGTAAGAAGAACATTACATAATATATTAGTACATATTTCTCTATAGTTCAGAGAAAACAAAGTCTGCACTTTACTCTTGACGTTAATACCGACAGCAGAGCAGAGCGTTAGAGGCAAAAACCAGAACGACAGAGATGTATACTACAAAGAACAGATGAGCAGCAGCAAACATAATAATACTATAATAACAAGCTATAGAATTGTTTTCTTCCATGCAAAAATTGTAGGGTATATTATTATATTTAATATGTAAAATGTAAAATATATAGGTGGGTAGGCAGGTACAATTACATGTATATACGTGTGCGTGCACATGGGATATTGGGATTGCAGTGTGTATTATACATAATACTAAAATGTATAGCCTGTGTAATGTGTATATAGACAAGTCCACAAGTAAGCACTGGAAAGCCGCATTCTACTCAGATACATATATCTGTATGGACATGCAATTTTTTTTATGAAATACTTTTTATCGGGCTGAATGAATGTTGATGAGGGATGGAAGGAGGAAAGATGAGGATTTTAGTTGGAAGTTAGAAGCCAAAGGCAATCTTTTCAATGTTAAATATGTTTCCTATACTCCTTTTCTCCGGTGGTTTCGATTTTGCTGAAGAATTCTACCTGAGGCAATATTTTCCACAAGTAAAAAACAAACTCTATACACGCTAGATACTCTACATCTGCATCTACAACAAACGAGCTTAAAGTACATACTATATGACAGTATCGTCGTATTCAATAGGTGGTACATACTAAAAATAAAACGACGTGATATAAAAGAAAATATCTGTGTATATGTACAATATATTGCATAATGCATACGATACAATCAAACTACGAGCACATTAACAAAAATACCTGGCAACTCTCTCTCTCTTTCTCTCGTACTTGTGTATACAAATGTATAACTATACACGGCATGTGAGAAAATTGGGGAATTGTGAGGAAATTCTAGGTTGTTCTGTATAGCGCAGGATTGTATTTACAAGAAATGTTTCATCTTCGATCTATGCAGAGAAAAAACTTCACGTGGGGTTTGATTAATGGACCCTTCCTTTCTACAAGCGCACAATTTTCTTACAAATAATTTTTGCATTTTCTATACAACCTGTGTGTGCAAGTTTAATACTTGAATGAGCCAGCCGGCTTTCGCTACAGGTTTCAACCAAACTCAGTCTTTGAATCTCTGTCTCATGTCTTCTGGTGTTTTATGTAGGATACATAAATACTTATGCAGAAGTGTATTTGAGTATTTTCTGTGTGCAAATGGAGAGAGGGGTATCCTCATATCTCTGGATAATTATAAACAATTTGACATGTCTATTGGGAATCATATCGTATAAAGTCTAAGAAACACATTTCTGTTCTTCCATAAAGAAAATGTCTGTATGTGTATAGAAACTCGAATCGTACACAGATCTTGAACGACTTTCACCTTGTTGTACAACTTCTAAATTTTAAACCTAATAATGTGAAAACGATTGGGATTTCACTTACATGGCTAGATTTCATACAAGATTAATGAAAGAAACAGAAGGATTTTTTTCATGGTGAAGAAGCAAAGAAATGTTGGAATTGCAATATCCAAATCTCATACACCCAGAATTAAACATTCGATTCCATCTCTTTAACATTTCACTGCCAGGCATACTATACATATATATTTGTACCGGATGGGGCCAAAACATTTCGTGGCAAGCATTCAATTTTTGCTTAATAATTTATTGAGCTAATAGTTATATTATCACATGGAAGAACTAACTTTGAAGACTTGTAAAACTAAAATAGAACTGTCCGAAAGTATTGTTAGATATGATTTTCGTTAGTAAGATTCCAGTTGACAGTATAGTTGACACACACTTGAAGATGCCAAGTGGATTTCAAGTTTCAAGTGCTAAAATACAATCAGTATAGGATACAATTGAAACATTAAAGGCAAAAGATAGTCATGCAGACTTCAGCAGTCTGTATCACGAATCATGATTCATGATAATACAAATTAAGAAAAGACTTAGATGAATATACGATATTTCGAATATTGACGATTTTTATTCGAGGTTTTCTTTTCAGTTTTCTTGAAAGTCTTGCGTATTTTTCACAATACTTGAATGTAGACAATCTTTCCATTAAAATTCACAGAAAGAAGCACTTAAGTGAGCTATAGGAACAAGTTGAGGAAATTGGTTAAGGTTATTGAAATACATTTACCGTGTGTATTGAAACATTTTGGGAATTTCATGTAAAATCTTTCATGACCCTCTCCATGGATTTCCAGAGTATTTTCATTATTTTAAATAAATACATAAATAAAATTGTCTATCTTCCAGTACCGAATCTTTCTGAAAATGGAATTACCTGTAGACCCTGTATATAGTGATAGACTATCACGGATAGTACATGACATGATTATCAAGGGATAATGTTATACGACTGAGACTGATTTGTTTTACATGCATGATGATGAGAATAAAAAAACGAAACGAACAAAATTGAAAATGGGCAGATGATCAGATGGATATATAGACAACAACAATTTTATTTTCCAAAATTACACTCCCATATTGCCATTTAAATTCATGTGCATATAGTATATACGCAAACAAATTCTCCCGTACAGTACAGTATATTATGTTATCTGTATTTGTTACGTTTTTTTAAGTTTTATATTCATATATTATTATAGTACTGTGCAACCATCCTATATTCAATCATATTATTCAATGTAAATGTGTATAAAATATGTATCAATACATATGCATGTGAAATATAGCTTCCAGTGATAAACACTCACATAGTAACAACAACATATCTACAACTACCAGTATAGAAGATAGTGTATAATATAGTGCCGAGACTTTGAACGAGAGCCAGAGGAAAGCTATTATAATATACAATAATATACTGCATGTAAAGTTAGCTAATGTTTTACATTATATTTATTTATTCAAAGTTTTTTCATGCAAGAGGGGTAGAGGCCAAGGCCAATTTTCAGAGCTATTGCCCATTGCAAATTTGATGTGAATCTTCAACTACTACATACATACAAATACCTACACACACATATGTACAGTATATATAAATAAATACATGTATTTATATATGTACTAGATTCCAAAAAGCTCATATGCAATACATGATACGACTATTCGATATTAAAATTATAAGTATAATATAGTGGCACACCACATATAAACTGAATTGTCAATTTGTGCTTCATGGAACTAAACAACGATTGAGATATTTTTATGTGTATAATAGTAAAATTAACATGTACTTACACAAATTCAGGGGTACTATAATACCATGTGCTTGGAGAAACTTTCTTAATTAAAATTAAAGAGACGAAAAACAATGTCTACTGATTACTTTCCAGTATTTAACATGGTAAAATGCGGCAAAGTGCACTGGATTTGCATTCTCTCGACTATGCAATGTTAGTGCAAAGTAATTTGGTCTATGCCATGCTTGCGTATCGTTCGTTTTTGGGGGAAAAATTTAACAACCGTCAAGCGTTTTTTTTTCGACAAAGTTTGACAGGCTCTGTCAGTCCAGTGCAGTGACAGATTCAATGTCATTATTTTGTATTTATAATAATAATATTATATTATATTATAATTTCATTTTAGTAATTTTAATAATACATAGTAAATTAACAATAAGTTTTAAAAAGTTATTATTCCATTATTCCGTGAGCAAGAAGATTTCTATACAAACGAACGCATTTAGCTTTACTAATATTACATATTACATTGATATTACATATCTAATTCATAATTTAAGAAGTTCGTTAAAATGAATATCGGGGATTATCTATCCGGTTTTTGTGACGAAAGTACACATTCAGTTGACATGTACTCTAATGATACTCCAACTACTTTGTGTATGAACGACTACTCCAGGAATAGTGCTGCACAATTTAACTCTCATAATGAGAATGCGAGAAATCATTTATTGACAAACAACTATTATAATTATGATAATAATAGTCTTCATCATAGCTTTACACATTGGCGAAATTATTGTGTGAGAGAAATATTTTTTGAAAGTTGAATATAAATAATGTTTATTTTCCAAATAATAATGAATTGTTTCACTATTATAATTAACTTTATCAACATTTTAGAAATTGTAAAAAAGCGTGTCAAGGCATGCATTTGATGATAATAATAATGACAATGTTTTGATAATATTTTATTCCTTTCCTATCTTTACAGCACGAGTTGATGAATTCGGAGGATGCAGCTAGGTCTATGCTACCTCTTTCACCGGTGATAAAAAAAGAAGAATTAGGTAGCCCCTTCTCTCCTGGTTCACCTGATCGTCCATTATGCTCACCAACAATGTCCACAACAATGTCCTCTACAACATCACATATGCATAATACTGAGGTATGTACTCATGTAAGTATAATGATAATAAGGACTAGTGTTATTTGTAGTCTACGAAAATGCGCATAGTGTTGATGGTGATTGTTCATTTTTTTTACATTTTCAGTTGAATGAGTATAGTAATGGTGGTGGTTGTGGATTTTCACCTTCACCAAAGTCTGACTTAATGAGTGGCTTCCGCCCCGTGGATGGTATGATGTCAACTGATAGTAGCAGCAACATTTGTATTACTAGCGGGAGACGAAAGAGCGGCTACGAAAGTTCCTCCTCACCTGATTCTCCTGATAGACATTTTTGCTCTTCTACAACACAATCCAATGGCGATCTCAATCACTCCAGAGTAGAGGTATATATTTTTTCAATTCTATATTCATTAGCTTGTTTTCCTTGTAAATGAGTTAGTGGTAAAAAAGAATTGTACATTTGAGTCTGATGATTATTGACATGATTTTGGATTTCTATAGGAGAATAGCAAAGAGGAAAGTGATGGTCCTAAAAGGCTTTGCTTAGTTTGCGGAGACGTTGCTTCTGGTTTTCATTATGGAGTAGCCTCATGCGAGGCATGCAAAGCTTTTTTTAAGCGCACTATTCAGGGTAAGTACAAAATCCATAACAAACTGCTTTCTTTCTTGATGGTATTTTCATACATTATTAAAAAATTTATGGAAATTTTTTGATATGATTATACAGGAAATATAGAGTATACTTGTCCTGCGTCCAATGACTGTGAAATAAATAAAAGAAGAAGGAAAGCTTGCCAGGCTTGTCGGTTCCAAAAATGTCTCCGTATGGGGATGCTCAAGGAAGGTGTCCGTCTTGATCGAGTTAGAGGTACGTTTATTACAAAAAAACAACAAAAGTAAATGAATAAATATAAACATCATAACTTACACGACTATCGGCCAATTTCGAAGGAAATACATTTTTTAAAAAAGAAGGTTAATATTTACATGTGAAGACATTCTTAAGAATGAACTTACTTGCGTATACTTTAATTAATTATTCATTTTCTTTTGTGTTTAATGAATTAGGTGGTCGACAAAAGTACCGCCGCAATTCTGAGATGCCGTATCCAATTCACACAGTGCCCATTAAACGACCGACTCTTGAAGGTAATTTAAAAATAAAACAAAAGTCTCCTAGTTATTGTATAAAATCCTATATTTGAAATCTTGTTTTTCTGTATGACACTTTGTAATCTTGTAATATGACTTTTTAGAAAATAAAATGATGATGGCTTTAAGTCAGTGTGAACCAGAAATGCCGTTAGCGTTAGCAGGAGTAACAGAGCCACTGTTAGGGGATACTGAGCCTCGAATTGTCAATATGCTGAGCGATTTGTACGACAGAGAAATCATCTCTACTATTGGGTGGGCAAAACAAGTACCTGGTTTTACCGAACTGACGCTAGTAAGTCCTTATATAAAAGATTGTATTATACTTTATAGTACTTTATACATATACACATCACGTGAAAGCCATTTCGATACGAATTTTGTATTGTTTTTATTTATTTCATCCTAGAACGATCAGATGCGTCTACTACAAAGTACTTGGACGGAGATTTTGACATTGTCACTTGCTTTCCGATCTTTGCACACGGGTGGGAAGCTTGCCTTTGCATCAGACTTTTCACTGGATGAGAAGTTGGCGAAGGAGTCTGGAGCCTTTGAATTATACCAGCCGGTAAAAACTTACAATATACACATACTTACTCAATGCTAAACGTATACGTAAGGAGTATTACTTTATACATAGTGGAAATTTTGTTATTATACATATACTGCTTTCTCATGCCGAGTTTCTTTCAATTTTACTATGTATATAGTGTATGCAAGTTGTGGAGAGACTGGAACGCGTCGGTTTGTTCAAAGAAGAGTACTGTCTCCTCAAAGCTTTAGTTTTGGCCAATGCGGATACACGTATTGAAGATTTCCCATCGATAAAGAAACTGAGAGACAATATTATGTCTTCACTCTGTGATTGTATTTCTGTCCTTCGGTAATTTAATGAATTTTTTAAATTATGCATATTTTTTTTTACATTATTTTTATTATTATCTACATTTGAAGTCGTTTTAAAACAACAGCAAATTACAAATTTCATTTTGTATTCTGGCAATGGATTTTTTGTACAATTTGTTGTTTCTTTTTCCAAATGTGCAGGCCAGCTAATGTGACAGCTCACATGAATTCGCTACTCCTCTGCCTGCCGAGTGTAAGTATACAGAAAATAATTGTTTTTTAATGTTTGTACACGCTGTGTATTTGTTTTTACTTTAGCATTTAAAATGACGACCAGTTATCTAATTAGTTAATTTTTCTGTTTTAAATGTTCGCAGCTTCGCCAGTCAGATTTAACTATTAAACGTTTCTGGCTAAGCGTTCGCCGGGATGGAAAAGTCGTCATGAATAAATTATTCGTAAGGAAACTATTCTCTATATATAGGCTTTATTATATTTAGAAATTACTTAAGAATCTTCTTAATTGATTGATTCACTGACTGATTAGGTGGAAATGCTCGAAGCTCACTTTCGTTGACTTTGTTGGACAGGAGCTGCTGGTTAGTTTACTGTAATCTATCTGCTGTAAAAGGAAAAGCAGTGAGGGTCTGAGGATATACATAAATTTCCATCCGTTTCAAAGGATGTGCGAATTATTGTTATTATTTTTTTTGTGAACGACATGTCACCACAGTTTATCGTATAATATATACATATTGTCATATATATATATTATAGTTAAAGTATACTTTATATAATGATATAACGTATTGTTGTACAGTAGAGCTACATGGCTATGGCTTCTACACCTTCTTATCAACGCAATCAATATTATTATTTAAAAACAAAAACAATTGTATAACTATATGATACACAACACACTATACCAATGTTATAATTTATCATTCATTCTAATTATTAGTCGTTTCTAATCATTGTAAAGAAACTATTCTAATAAGCTTTATTATACTTAAAAGAAAAGGAATTGTTTAAGCATCTTCTTAACTGATTGATTTCACTGACTGATTAGGTGGGAAGAAGTATGAGAGAAACTAGGTTTATTATATTATAACTATGCCTTTTATTGAAAGAAAAAAATCAAAATAAATCAGTAGTTACTAATTCCTAATAATAATAATACTGATAATTGTTATTATTATAATCTTTATGCATAGGCTATAAACAAAAAACATTTAATAATAAGTACTATCATTTTTTTGTTATTCGTAAAATTATACAAACAAAAAAGTTATATACCACAGCCGTATTTACATGGGAGCTGGAATGAGACTTTTGA
Organism: Gisinianus flammeolus; assembly: GCA_034699125.1. Classification (NCBI taxonomy): domain Eukaryota; kingdom Metazoa; phylum Arthropoda; class Collembola; order Symphypleona; family Katiannidae; genus Gisinianus; species Gisinianus flammeolus. The sequence goes on from JAIUND010000798.1 coordinate 15,257, forward strand.
CTTGGAATTTCAGTTGAATTGGAAGGTATTCCATATATAAATAATTTTTAATATGGGGGAAAGGAAGTAGCTGTAAATGGATGTCCGTCGTTATATTGTTTATGAAAATATTGTGAAATGCATAGTTTTCGACATTCTTAGTGCATATGTATACACAGCAGTTGCAAAAGTTTTGCAAAAGTCAAGTCAAGGTATATTTTTAACGTAATCATAAAAACAAAACGTAACATGAAGCGTGTGAAATGGAAATAAATACCTCTGTATCTATAATAATTACTGTACAGTACTGTACAATCTGTACTGGGACATAAGAGGGATGATTCGAAGTACATGCGGGTGTATTACAGAAACATTTACATAATGCTAATCGACGGATTTTCTCAATCTTTATAATATGGGTGGCTGGTTTAGTAGATTGTGGTCGTAGGAAAAGATATATGAGGATGAAGATTAAAAGTACAATTAAAAGTTTTTAGACACGACTTTGCATTATTAATTATGATTATTGACTACATTTGTATTACCTATAAATAGTTAATTATGTACACTACTACGGAATATTGTAAGTTAATTGCAAGTACACCAAACCATACTAAAATACTTTTTATTTATGCACTGAAAATTATATACATACATAACTTTAAAATGACAAATAATTACGTAAACCTTAATTACGTAGATATCAGCTTCCGTTCAAAATTCAGAAGAATATATGACTAAAAAGGTTTTAGTAAAAAAGATAATATTGTTATACGACAACTTAATTCTATTTAGAATATAGAAAAAATGTATGGTGTTGGGTGGATAACAATGATATAATATATAAATTATATATGCGCTGTGAGTTTCAGCCTGTGACACATTTGTGTCGTCTGAAAATGATTACCTATTTACACACTGTGTACAATCATTTTAAAAGTTATATAATATATATATTACTTTTTTTGATTTAAATATCGAATTGTTAAATGTTTAAGCAAACAAACAAATAAAACTGAAAATGTTATATAATAGTAATTTAGTGTATGTACGAAAATGTCGAAAATATAGGAGCATTGCTAGATTTGAAAATTAAATATATCTAGGTAACCTGGAATTATTGTCCGTAAAATATACAAATATATCATATCGATGATATAAATGTACAACATAAGAATGTCTTTAATTGTGAGAATTCTATTTAAGTCTAGGTATATAGTTATTGTTTAATTTCGGAATAAGCACAAATCAATAATTTTGAAGAAGCAAAAATGTATACAATGTTTAATTTATTTAATAACACGAAATACGTGTTGTACACATTGAGTACTACTCACACCGTGTAGTATCTATATGGCCCAATGAATCGTATACTTGAGTTTCATTTCGCACACAGGAATACTAGAAGGAAAATAATTTTATTAATCTCGAATGTAGTCACCACCAAGTTCAATACATGTCTGCCATTTGAGCTGTAACAGCTCTATACCCTTTAAATTAAGTGTCAAAGTTTTGAAATTGACGGAGTTTCAGAACCTTTGAGAGTTCACTTCAATTTTTGAGAGTTCACTCCTCCTGTCCCTTAGCCTGTAATAATTTAGTCAATTCTTGATATTCGCAACACACTATGTCTTATCCTCTCTAACTGCTAGAAATCTCAGAAGAATCGGTCATCTTTAACTGTCTTAAAATGAAGATGACAAAGTTCAATTCGGACCTAAAAGCGTGATGCGTGGTGTTTTTTGAGAAACCAAGGAATTTCGGATTTTTGGAAAATTTTTCCGTGGACAGGGGCAATTCTACATGGTATTGGCTACATTCACTGACTAGCTCTACCAATGAACTTTGTGAGATGCATGAACATTTTGGCCCTGTATCCGGATTTCCCTGAGTTTTTCCCTTTTTTGTTAGCACATAAGGCTCTATATAGGTTCGTTTTCACGAAATGTCATCAAAGTGCAACCTACCAAATTCAAATTGATTTGATGAATTAATTGCCTGTGCCCAAGACAGGGCAGGGGCATAACATTCCCTCACTCGACTTTCATGAATCCCGGTTTCGTAGATTCCGAGTACAGTAAAAAAAGAATGACGGAAAAAACTTTCTACTTCTTGATTTTCTGAGAAATTAAAATTTCCATTCTCTCTATCTCGTAGACTAAATGAGTGAGGAATGTCAAACTACACATATCCACTCATCTGCGTGAGATATACTACGCGTTAAGTTATTTCCGTCGTAGATCGTCTAATTACAAAATGCAAGGACCTATCCGATTCATTGGGCCATATAGATACACAGCTACATACTAAATTGATCAGTGCTTTTGACTTTCATCATTATTATTAGATTTTGAAAGGGAAAAGGGGACAAGAAATCGGGGTTTTGATAGACTTTGGAGGAAATATATATAAATACATAAATCTTACATAAGTATACATATGTATGCATGCTGTTAAGTGTTAATGTTGAGAAAAGTGTGTTGACATCACTCTGCTACACACACACTCGAGAAAACTAAAAGTCTTTAAAGAAGCGTTATCTTATGATTGTGCTAGTATTTAGTACTTAATAAAGCATTAGCGACGTAGTACATAATAATGATACTATCCACTACTATATTTTATATTATTAATGATGATTAATGATATAAAATTAAGATGTAATTGCGTACAATGGATAGGTATTCAAGTTGATGAGGGAGCGTAAGTAAAATGGAGTGGGGATGTACGTATGTGCATGTTATGAAATGTAAAATCATGGCCGATTGCATTTCATTGTTAAAAAATGACACCCTTCAACATATAATATAATATTTACCTATACTACCCACAACACAAACAGTTTACATAATTTACTCCATATATTATTTATGATAAGCGTACCATAATATTAATGTATATTACGTAATCATGTTTACAGATTATTTACACTTGTATTTTGTATACATACACACAATGATTACATGATAAAGAACCAGAAAGGATTTAAGTCATTTGGTTATGAATTTAATAATAGTTATAAAAAATGAAATATTGCTACTGGTTAAAGGTACATTAGAAGTCTGAATTACAGCCGCCTCTAATGTTTGTGATTTTTTCTTCCTTTTTTTTGGTGCTATTGTATTAAGTAATCAGTAGTTCATTACTATTTTAACTTTATTAAATCTAATTTTTTGTTGTTGTTTTTCTTCACGGAAAAGGTCATATGGTTGGGCTCGCAATTTATTTCACACCACACACCAATCATAAAATGCATTCATAATAATAATATGTACTTCAGATTTATGAAATTTCATGAAATAATAATGCGAATGATGGATTCCTTGCACATTTATATAATGAAAAGATTATTCATTTATTATCTTCCAAATAAATCTATTGTATGTATATGTAATTCAGAGTGAACTATCGTAACTTACGATATTTTTTATAATATAAAAGACCAGATCCTATAAACAATGATATCAGATATTAACATACTTTCCGTTTTTTTTCATATAATTTCCGATCATCAAAACTAAACTGAACGTAAAGTAAGTAGAACATTCTTTTCTTATTTTACTTAACATATTTACATGTGTGTATCTATAGTATCTATAGTACATAGTACAATCATTAGATTTAAAAAAATGAATAAACAACGCAGCTATAAATAGTTTTTACAAAATATATACCATAATTACCAATATACTTAATTAAATATGTAGTTACATTTAAAATTTTAGTATTTATAAAGATGACGATTCGATTCAGCGTATAAGTACATATTACATATATATAAATTACATTCAAATTATTTACACATAATAATATACATGTACGACTTATCCTGCTTGGGGGGTATTGCACTATTAAGAAATTAAAATATTATGTCGCTATTTTTGTATGTAGACACTAATAATGAAATGTTATTCAAAACATTCAACAGACTCTGGTGTACAGAGTGTAATTTCGTATCGAAATAACCTTTTTTCTTATAATTTTCAATGAATCCGTCTTCATCGATCCCTTCTTCTTTCGAATCTTGCATACTTCATGTTTACGCATTCCTATACGTAATATTTTCACAGCTATTTATATATGTAGGCAGGTATGTACTTTGTATGCATAATATACAGACCACATTGGATACTATAAACTACGCAAATTACAATGAAGGAAAGATATTCCCCCACAAGTTCATCATCACGTTCATTTATAATCATCACATCACTCGTCATTTCATTTGTTTTTAAAAATTACATTTAGCATGTTCATTTTACTACTACTATCAGTAGCCTAACTACTCCTTTAATACATCTTGTTTCCTAAGACAAACGATAAAACTCATTACATAAATCAAATAACTCCCTCGAATGCTTTTCAATTCAGATCCCAGTCCTTATTTATAAAGCAATTTTATCATAATAAATTTATTTTACAATTAAAATATCATCAGAAAAAATGTTTTGAATTCTAGGTAGATAAAAAATTCATTGAGAAAAGTTGAGATCGGACAAAGAAAATTGACTTCCAAAGTAGCAGAAACTAAATTTAAGCTACATCATCTACACACTACATTAATTTTCTTCATTAATTTTCTAATACACACTATGTTATTATAGAACAGACGTAGATGAACAAACTGTGTATCACGTAATCAGTAAATTATAAATATTAGAAGTAAATTATTTGAAAATCGTTCAAATGGGTAGCATACGAAATAACTCTATTTTGAAACATGTTGATTAAAATTACACTAAAAGCATACAAATGTAATAATAATGATAATAATAACAAGTTAGTTCTTGTTATTATTAGTAATAGATAACATAATATTATATACCATAAAAAAAATTACAATAGTACTGCATTTACTTTGTTTTTCATTCGGCTACTTGGATATTCAAAGGTGATTTAGACTTGGAATCACTGGTTTGTGGGGAAACATATGCATCCCCAGATGATGACAAAGTTGCTGGCAGTTCCCCAGATTCTTCCGAATTTTCTTCAGATAATTTCATGGATGATGATTGGTCGTCGTCAATAACTTTGTCATCTGGAAGCTCAAGTACAGATGTATTCCTGGAAGTATTCCTGGAAGTATTCATTTCGTCTGTACGAATACTGTCATCTCTACTGCTAGAAATCCCTTTAGAGTTTGAACAACTGGTGCTATTTGCTTGTGCCAGTAATTCTTCACCAACAGCAGCACAAATATTTTTGATTATGGAATCTATCGTTCCCATTAAAATCATGAACAAATCTTGGGTAATATGACTCTTCTGATTGAGAGCTTCCTGTGTATGCATTGCTTGTAAAGAGTTTCCCGGTTGTTGTTGTGATGATGAATTCACTCTTGATTCGGCATTAGTGGAATTATTATCAGTGTTACAGCTACTGTTACGAGACTTAGGCCCATCTGAATCTTCTTTATCTTCAGTATCTACTTTTCTTTTCTTGGAAGGTGCTTCTCCAGCGGACAGAAATTCACTTCCTTTTCCCCCACTTAAACTATCCAAAAAATTATGAACACTACGAAGCATCTTGACGACTTCGGGTAAACTTGGTGCTGGCTTAGCGACAGGTTGCAACGAGCTTCCTCTCCCATTCAATGAAGGTGAATATAACAGGGACAGTGCTTTTAGATCACCTAATATTGAAAATGCGAGAAGCTCAACCTCTGGCATTTGTTTTGAGATTAACAAAAGAAAGTCCATTTTTATTGTCTGAGCCACTTTTCTGCAAGGGAATTCATAGAAAAAAGAATAAAATGGATTAGTGTATTAAACACGATTATCTCATAGTTCACATACAAGTCAATACAAGTACTGCACACTTCTACACTTCCTATCTTGAGTCACGTATGTACATAATGTGTATATTGTTCTAGTTCTATATGTGTGTCACTTACATAAAGGGTTCGGATGAGGCAAGTCTATCATATATCTGAAAAAAATACCAATTCAATACATGATTACTTTCAAACATGTAAATTTAAAGATTTAAGATTCCGACTAATATTTAGTAAATAAAAAATTATATGTACCATGGAAAAGATTATTATTTGTTTTGTGGAATGCCTCTACATTGTAAAACTACTTAATTTAACTAAATATTATAAAATATAAGTACTGGAAAACAATAAGAAATTTTTGTCTTGCCTTGGGCATGTACGTTGCCAAAAAGTTAAAAATAACAATATTGGTCAAGCTAGTTCTTTCTTCCATCAAAATTAATTCGACGTAATCCTTGAAATAATTTGTATTGACTAGCATCGTCAAGTATTTACGGTCGAGAGTTGATGTATTGTACACTTCAAGCCACAGTTTAGGGAAATGATGAAAATGAAGAGGGGCAGCTTCATATCCCACCATTGCACTTAATGTAATCAACTCTTGATTTACATAATCCTTCATAAATGCTACACGACATAACAAATCCACAAATGCATGATACTGGCCATAAAATTCTTGCAGTTGACGATCATATTCTTCATCGATACCCTAGAGAGGAAAAAGAGTTATTACAATGAGTTTGCCTGTTGTACTTTTCATTTTATAAATAAAACACAATTTAGATTACGTAGTATGAACTTTTTGTTTACTTTGGCAACTTCTTGACCGACATGAGGAAATGCCATTTGAAGCAACGGACGAGGAGGTCTGACAGCTGGTTTGATAGTTACACCATGACTTGATCTTTTTGGAAAATAAGGACCCATTGTTGATGCAATCCCGTGAGCATCTTGTGACGCTGAATGACAATGAACCATTAACGGAACTAACGTTCTCAGACAGTCTACTGGTATGACGTAAAGGAATTCGATTAAAGTTTCTGTAAAAAATAAAGTCGAAATTATATTATAACACGTCATTAATTGTCAGCATCTTACTTTATGGTAAAAAATCTAAAAAAATATCGATGAAAAATCAGATTTTTTAAATAATAGTTTCAAGTTTTAATTGAGCTATTATGTTACAATAATTTTACCTATAGCAGAATTCCGAAGATCAATACAATTGTAAGTATTTAAGAGAGTTGCAAGTTTCCTAAGATAAAAAAAAACACCGTTAAACATTTTTCATGAGCGCATTTATATATTTTATTTATATTTATTACAATGTACTTGCATACCTAAGAACTTCAGGCCATTCTTTTGAGCTTGATATATATCGTTGAATTTGAACTTCACCACCAGGATTATGAACTTGCATTCCATGAGCAAATTCTTTTGGTCTAAAACTTCTCAAAACTAAAAGAAAAAGAGAGGCATAATGATTAATGTTTTTATATTTTTCAATTATATTTATATTTGTTTTAAGGATATGCCTTATTTTGTACCCAGGTTTTTGTTTACCCAAACTTTTCCGTACCCATTTTCAAATAATTTCCTTCCAGTTCCGTGGGTTAGGTTATGTTGAAAATGCGTAAGAAAAAGTTTGGGTATACAAAAGGCTGGGTAACCAATTCTGCGATTCGTTTTAAATGGCAAGTATTGAGATAGATTGGAATTGACATTTTTATAATATGTGACTCCGAAGCTAAAAAAGGCTGATTGGAGCTTTTTCACTTTTTTCCATATTCATATACAACAGAGCAAGGGCTATATTTTACAAAAAAATTTAAACCAGTACAACCAGTTAAAATATTTTAATTTAATTATTACAAATTTGTTAAAATGTGCTGAAGCACAGAGTAGCAAGAAGCGAATTCAAGGATCGTTATGAAAAGTAAATTATATACTTATGTATTTATGTAGAATGTACTATTTCACGTCAACATCCAAATGAATTTCCTCATACGTATATACTTAAACCAATTTGTTAAAAAATAATGTGTAATAAATAAAATTCAAATACATCCTATGTACAATACACAAATAAATTTAAAAAAAGTTTTGTTACTAACATTCAGTCAGGATTGTTAAAAGATCGACCATTTCACCAGTTACGTGACAGGCCGTAGCTTCATGATGCATCGTGTGTAAAATATGAAGAGCCTACAAAAATAAAATACATACAATATATTAAAATTTATTGATGATATAATGATAATTATCCTTTCATTAAACTCATACTCCTCACCTCAAATAAAAGATTTAAACCATTGTTGCAAACGGCAAAAATTCTGTCTTCCAATGTTTCTACCAATGTTCTGAATGCGGAAATTAGTGTTGACCAACTTGATCGACCATCTAAAATCTGGAAATGTTGAAAGGATTCGTCAAATATTTCGTAAAAATATGTTTATGTAAATCAAATTAAATTGTCGGGAAGAGAAATTTTACTAGAGTAGCTTTGCAATAAATCTAGTACAAGTGAGTACTGGACCCCATAAATACAGAGTACAAATTGAGCGACAGCAGGGAATTAATTTAAGATTGTTACCTGTATATATAGCTGAAGTGTACTGCGTTTAAATATTGTAATATCTTGTAGTTCTGCCTCCGTTGTATCAGGCGTTTTTGATACAAATATTTGCATCATTTTGAAAAGCTCATCAACTGCCTAAAGAATCGAAAACGAAAGAATGCAAAGTTTCTTATCAAAAGAATATAAAATGCAGGTAGGTATGTATTTTTGTTTTTGTATACATATGAATAAAAAAAGTCAACGGGAAATGACAAGGATTAGTTAAATGCCAAGAAAACGGAAATACTTACAGATGGGTACTGTGTAGGATAAGGACTAATATTCTTAAATGCCCATGTTATGTTTTGATGTCGTGACAATTGAGCAGCAAAACTTCTCGAGTTTTGACAACACATTCGAAGTATTGCGTAGTAAGCTGGAAGCATTGATCGGTTAAACATCACAACTTCTTGGTCCTCATGATCAGCTCTGTGAATGAATGTTTTCAGTGAATTTAAAATTAACTTGTAGACATTTTTGTCCAGAAATTAAAATATGAATTGAGTCTTACAAGATGTAGTTGAAGCCTATTTGTTTGACAACCACATGGTTCTGCACAATTTTTTGAATGTTCTCGGGACAATCCACACAACAATGATGCCAGTACATGAGTAGTGCTTGCTTATTATGATGGCACGGGATGCCAGGCTCGGATAATTTTGGATGGAACAAATGCCACAAGTCTAAAAAGTACTGCCCAAACTGTAAACAGGAAATACAATTAAATAAATAACATATAATGACATAAATGTTAGATAAGTATTATACCTTATACCAATCACTCACCATCAGCTTTTCTTGCTTTGAAATGGTGAAATATGTAAGTACGGCAAAATATGCAGTCAGTTTTGTAGTGCCATGAATAGCATCAGTGTAATGCCTTGCCGGCTTCAGCAAACCCAACAGTCGTAAATATATCTGAAAATAGTTCAAATTTTGTTATAATACGCTAGCTACTTCAATAATATCATGAATAGGTAATAGTTAGTCAGCCATAAGCTTATAAACCATCACTATTGATTCGATAAAACAAAATTGGAAAAAAAACTTACTTCGTGTAAAATATTTTGAGCTTCTGCTGATAAAGAAATGAGTTCTCTACAATGACCACCATACATTTTTGTACTTCTGTATCCTTGTCGAAAATGATGATTCGGTACAAGTGACACCAAGAGAGACGCAGCAGCTGGATTTGTGTATAATTAAAATTTACATTTTATTTATTTTTGGGCAAGCGAAAAGGCAGTCAACTCATAGTATAATAACTTCAAAATTCCTAAATATTGGTTCGCTGAATGCTCTTACCATTTCGTACTCGTTGATTAGCATGTCCAATTAGAAAATGTTCAACCCACGTATCCATTGAATTCAAACACCATCCATGGACAATTTTGTTACGAGGAACCTATTTTTAAAAGTACATAGTATAATTTCAAATTATATACATTGAGATTTAGAATATTAGGTTTGTAAATGATAAATTTGTCACTTGATAAAACAGATAGTGTAATATACATATTATTAGTTTTGATTAGTATCTCACCTGTGCAGCCAACCATTCTAAAGTCGGATAAGAACAAATGTCCGCAACATCTAAGATTCTCGCTGAAACGGAGAAATAGAGCAAATGGACGATATAACATATTTAAGTAGACAACAATAACTTTATTATTACTACTTATGATGTCTATAGACATATTGTACATAATTTTCGAATGTTCTAACCTAAAATCAGTTCAGTAAATGATGGCATTCCTGGCGGGATAGCTACTAATTCAGCGAGAAGGTTTAGTACTTTGAAGAACGGGTGGCAAACCTAGAATAAAAAATTTCAAAATGTGTTGACAAATAAAACAACTGTTCCTTAAAACGTTTCTTACTAGTTCGCTGAATGTAGAATTTGGAACTTACGTCAGGATGTTTTTGAATCGCTTGAAAAATGCAAATCACAATATTTTCTGCTAATTTATCATTCCAACGGCAGAGAGAAAATATCAAATTTCTTGTACTTGTAAAATTGATTCCATCGCGGATTTGTTGAAGTATGAACGGAAAATTCTACAAACATATTAAAGAGCATGTATAACTGACGAAAGTTAAGGAATTATTTCCAATTTCTTTACATTTGTCACATACCTTTCCACTTCCTGTTAGGGCATTCCAGTCATTTGTGCACAGCCGGAGTTGGTTTGTGTCATCTCGTGATTTTTCCACAAGAGTTGCCACAAGAGCGATCATCTTTTCCAAAGACGCTACTTTACTTTTCTCAGCGGGAATTGTAACAATTTCTTCTTCATCTTCTTCTTCCCCACCACTTCCATGTTCAGCCTTTTAAATCATCAAAAATAATGTCATTCAATACTGCAGTTTGCATAACCTCGCCAAATTATTAACTACCCATCACAAGTATCCACAAATCATTCCACTCTATTCCCTATATGTATCTCTGAATTTCTATAGAAATTTAAAAAGTGTATAATACCTGATCATCTTTTTTATTTCCAAGGTAAAAATTAATCATGGCGGAAATAGCTTGAATGTTTATTAAGAATAGGCACTCGACATCGTCACCCATTTTGCTAAAATCGTGTAAAAATGTGAAGTACTCTGTCAGATTCTTCAAATGCGATTTGGCTCCATGTTCCAGCTATGTCGTTTTACAAAATACATACATTTATAAAATGATCAATTCAGACATTCGTAATTTTACATGGTTAAAATCATTGTAGAAAATTAAGTTAAATTTAAAAAAAAAACAAAGTGCATTTCTGGTACCAGGGAAAGTAGTCGTTTAATAAATCGTGTGACGCATGAGAACGATCCAAATTCGGTAAGATTAATATCGTTGGGATGATCACTGACTTGCCCGTCCGGGAATTTCAGGTACAAATGAGAATGCTTAGGCCTGTGTTATGAACACAAAAAATTGTATATGAAGTACATACAAAAATATTGAATTTTTTGTGTCACATAAATGAAGCCATAAGATAAGTTATTTTATTTTGTTATTTCTATTAAAAAAATGTACCTTAATTGATTGATGACATGAATGCAAAGCCTCTGAAACATTTGCCGAACCATTTGATTAGGGCATTTTAGTAGAATCTGCACAGGCCACCAATCTGTCTCGGCCATATGATCTAATAGCCAAGCGGCTGCGGTTAGAGATGCTGATAATTGTTTTGTTAACAATTCAACCCATTGAACCATTGTGGGTTTCTCTTTTGCATGTATGAACGTTTCCAAGAAAAATGTCACTGACAATTTAGCTGCCATTAAGCTAACATCTTCTTGACTCATAAGGGATTGTGGAATAGCAGCACATGACTGCCACATAAAACTGTAATACATAAACCCCATTAATGTTATTTTCAAATCGTTTTGTATAACAATAAAGCCCATTGCATTGCATTGTAGAATTATTAGTATTTACTTATTTAAAACGAATAAATTAAGACTTACGTAAAATAAGTATGTTCCTAAGAATATAAAAAAGACAGAATAAATTATCCCTTGTTTCGTTTCTGTTTTAATTGTACTAATTGACATAATGATTAATAATGTTTACTTACAAAAATATTTTTATCCCTCAAAAAATGCATATTATCTTGCCAAATCCAGTCTTCTAATTCCTTATTTAATTCCACAGTTAGAGGTGGAACTACTTGTGCATGATGATGCTTTTGAGATGATCCTCCAGGTAGCGAAGGAGATGGAACTAAACAACCTTCCCCAATGGCTATTTGAGTTGATGACGAAGTACATCTTTCATAGAATAACATGTACGCGCTATTTGTTTTCTCAAAACTAAAGTCCATAAATTTATCAGTGACGGAATCATAAGTTTTTGTCTAGAAAGCAGAAAAAAGGACATATGGAGTACATGAACATTTAAAAATTGTGTAAATACTAATACCATATGAAAGAAATTGCTAAAGTAATTATGATTGAACACAATATGTCTATCTTACGCTCATTTCTCCACCAAAACACTCGGCAGCTATTTGATTGGGATCAAATGGCTTCACTTCTGCATCATTAAAAAGATACCATTTATCTTTGTTAGGCGAAATTCGATCACGTATCTAGAAAATAAAATAGAAATTCAAATTACAGTGTTATTATAATTTTTTTAAAGAGTACATATATCCAATTTATTTTATTGCTATATTAAATATTATGCAATCAACTGGATAGTTTACACAGTAAATAAGAAAATAACTTACAAAAGAATAATAATGTCCACCATCAGCCGTTCCCGTATGCACAGTTACACCAATTAAATCGTACTCCAGGCAATCTTCTTCCTCTTGTTCTGACTCGGTTGCTCCATTATCATAGTCACTTTCTTTTTTATTTACTTGGCTAGCCTGCCTTTTAAGTTTTTCTTCTTGATACTGCTGTGGCATTAAAGTTTTCTCGACATACCCCGTCATATCCAAATGCAGGGGAAAAGAAAAATGTGTATTCACTTTCTCTTTCAACATCGTTAACATGTTGAAGCAGTATCGCATTGTATTGAAACACAGAATTCTGGGAAGTTTTTTGAAACAGGCTCTGGAATCATGCACAATAAGACAAATATGATTATGTCGACATTAAATGATAACTGAATTCTTTTGTTTAAATGAATATTAAAATATTAGTGCGTTGAATATTAACATCAATCGAGCAGTTTGAATTCACTCATTCGCTAACCTTTTTTCCGCACGAACTTTAGTCGCACACTGATCGCAATTGTACATATTATCTCCCTCCAATGTATCTTTCACTGTGACTTCATCCAACGATTCGTACAAATTGCGCATATCAGCAACTTGACATCGAACTGTATAGAACTCTTCTAATGTTCTACTTACATGTGGACAATCCTTCAAAAATGTGTCACATAGAAACATTAAATTCCATAAGAAATGCAAAAATGAATAAAAATTCAAAAAATTGTATAGGTGTTCAACATTCTCAAGTACATTTAAATTATTGATTTTTTAAATATACTAATAGTTCAACTTACGAGAGAAACAACATTGTTGCTCGTCACGCCACAGAATAAAGTTTTAACTAATTTTTTCAATTCCGGAGTCATTTCTTCTACTTTTGAAACTAAATCATTAAAAAATTCTGCCATGTCTTTTTGTTCTCCAGTATTTAACGGTTGATGATCCATTTGATAGACTTTACAGAAGCTTCGTGGATTATATGCTTTCCTTTCACTTTCCTAGAAATTTGATCAAACAATAACGAATGAATACAATACATGTGAAAATGTGACTTGCGAGTAAAAACTGGTGAGAATGCTGAATAAATTTTTACCATCAAGTAGGCAAACATTCTTTGTAATTCACGTAGAGTTTGTTCGTGTTTCACTTCTGTAGAAAATTTTGCACTCAGAATCGCAGCACGAGCTTGTGGCATCATGTACAACACTAAAACATACATCAGAGATTTTGCTATGGGTTTTGTTGCTTAGATTTTGCTATGGGTTTTGTTGCTTAAGCACTGTAACTAATTGAATCAAGACTCGTTCGTTCTCATTAAACTTACATTGCATACAGGACGCCATATAGCAGGTTGCACCTAAATTAGTTAGCCCGACGTAGCCACAGGATGATCGCCCATCTTCGTGCATGAAAAAACAAGAAGAAACAAGTACTGTGTTGTGAATTTTTATAGGAATGAATTTTAATCGGTATAATGCCATATAAAATAATTAATAATATATATTAATGAAAGTATTGATAATGTTATGAATATTTTTACATATAATTAAATAATGCTTAGTGTGCTTACCGTCATGAGGCCAGTAATCCCAAGTGTTACCCCAAGTGGTACCTATACATACACATCATATTCATACTATTAATTGCCATCAAGAGTTACACTTCTCGGTCACACAAAACTATATGTAAAATCATATTAAAATTGTAGAAACTCATGACGTTATTCATGTTTCAATATCAATATTTCGAGTGCCAAAATGAATGTACATTTGAAATGAAAATTTTCCAATATACCTGATTGATGTTGCTCCATCAAAAGATTTTGTAACAAATAATAATTTTCCACGGCACTGAAATAGTATTCAAGACAATGTTTTGTAAGACACGGTGACACTTGTCATATCACATAAGCATATTGTCATCAAGAAGACAAAAAGTAAGTAGACTTCAATTATATTAGTTTCCGTCAGAAAACACATCAAGTGGTGTAAATCACTGTTTTGTATATTCCTACACAGAAGAGTATGGGGAATATTTTACAACACACTTTAAACTTTTATATTGGTAAAAAGTATTTTTTAAATCGAAATAAATTTTAGAACATTTTACATACCTAAACGATAAAAAAAAACCTAATGGCTTTTGTAAAACGCTAATTAAATGAGAGCCATAGAAAAACTTCTAGATCAGAAACTTTCGAATATCTCTTAAATTAATTTGAACTACATACTTGATATGTTTTCTGTCGGAAACTCCAAAAGAGTCATCGAAATAATTTATGGAGAGTTAATTTTTCAATAGTTGACTTACTGCCGGCACATCTCATTCAATAAATCAAATGCTGCTTGACGGGATGCTTGTGATTTACATTTTGGTAGGTACCGTTTTAGTGGAGACGGAAGTGCAAATAAACATGCAAATATCTAAAAACAGAAATCGTAAATACAAATTTTTACTTCCAATTAGATAATATTCTGTGCCAATTTTTCATGAAAATGTCGGAAAAAAAACATTATTTTATTTCTTGCCTGTTTTAAAAAGTGTTGTCCTTCTTTACTAGCTTTGAAAGGCGGGTTGTGCTTCAACACAACAGTCATTGTATTTAACAAACCTATGAGGCCATCATCGTTGACAGTGTTGTGCCGGGTTTCAAGATAGTCTCGACTAAGGATATGCTTACTCAAAGTACTTGCCAATCCATCCAAGTCAATAGCACAATTATCTGGATCCTCGATGCTCTCTATGACAAATTCGGGTAATGTTTGTTTCAGAGTCTTTGTATGTTTATGAACTAACATGTAATGAATACTTTGAAAATCTTGATCTCAAACTATTACTAAATATTATTGAGAGTTCGACCATGGAACAAGAATGGAAGGATTAAATAAATTCATTGTCTACACTACCTTTAATGAATTCTTCATCTAGACAATCCAGTAGTCTTCCCAAAAGCCAGAAGTAGTCTCCACAAGCTGGGCCATATGGTTCTTTCCCTTCGTCATACGTATGTACAGAAAGCTAAAATAGATTTTTGCACAAATTAACATTTGAATAAAAACAAGGGCACTGAATGAAATACTTTGAGAAATACAAAAACAAAAGGAATTCAAACAAATTCGAATTTACTTCATATCTTTGCTGTGGTTTGATGGCTAATGATGTTGTCAGGCATTTCAATAAATGGCTAATAAGTTCCGGAGCATAAGCAATTCCGGTTTTCCCATCCGTTGAGATACCTAAGCATAGTCTATACAGACCTGTGCAAACTTCTCGCCGAACAGAAGGCTCAGGATCTTCTAATACGAGTCTTCGTAACCATTGAGGAAAATCCTTTTGTGCGTACAGAGCAGGTCGTACCTCATCACAAGAAAATGCCCAACAGACTAAGACAGACATGGTATAGTGTACCACCTGATTTTTTATAATAAGGAAATTAACATAAGATTTACATATTTTTTTTAGTATCTAGAATCTAGATCTAGATAATGCGTAAAAGGTAAAACATATTGGAAGAAAAAATTAAGTATCTGTACATTATATACAGAATATAGTAAATATAATTTACCTGTGCGCGACCCCAAAAACCAGTCTTATAGTGATTTGGATCTCTTGGTAAAGAGCATGCTTGAAGTATATTTGTAAGTCTCGCCACTAAGGAATTCAAACAATAAAATGACATAAAATGAAGTTACATAAATATCCATACGATTATTTCATAATTCACATATCTGCATACTAGTACATACTACATAGGTACATTCATTATTCTATTACTTGTTTTCCAGAATGTATTATATTAAAAATAATAGTAATATTGCTATACTTTACTTACTAACTAGTTCAACATTCATCATTGACAACATTTTATCATTCAGCCTAGGAATTGGAGTTTTTTCTGAAGTTTTTCTCCTTTTGGTTCGTTTTCTTGGTATCTCGTTGACATCATACAATTGTTCATTCAGACATTCCGTGTCATCACTAACAACACCCATATAACAAAGGATTTTTAGTAGAGAGGCCAAACAGTCTTGCTTCCATTCACTCCAATCACCACTTTCTACCGACTCTAAAACACCTGTATCATGGAATTTAAAAGAGATTTAAAATGATGGTATGACAAAAGAAACAGAAAAACAAATTGCACCTTAAATCCAAATACATTTTTACCTGATGCAAAAATATCAAAAAGATGTCGAAAGCCACCAAATTCCGAAAACTTTTGTCTCCATGCATTTGGTTCAAAAACGAGTGCATCACCATGAACTTCTTTATTTTTAACAGGATTTATTTTTACAAGCGCTTCCACAATGTACAGAGAGTACATAAGCTTTTGAGGCGATGCTGGATCTAGGAGTTTATCAAAAGAGTTTCCTTCTTTTCCCAAAAGATTGGTTGTGAAGCCTTCATGTATTGAAGGATTTGTGGGTAAAAGCATTAAAATATCCCATACACGTCGAGACAAAACTTGCGCCTTTGTATGTGGTACCGATCCCTAATAAAAATAAATCAATATTAGTTGATTATCCTTGTGTATGATTACTGTATGGTAAATTTTTCAGAGTTTTTACATAGTAGGACAAAAATAAAAAATAAGTATTCACTTACGCCAGGACGATCCTGAATTTTAATTGATGATAAGGACTGCATGAGTGAAAATAATTGTTCAAAATATTGTGGCTGAAGTAAAAGTGTCACGGGTAATTTGTCTCTTGGTGGTGGGGGTAGAGAAGAAGAGTATTCCATGGCATCTCGTTTCTTGGGAGGACGCGAAGCACCCATTGAGACATAAACTAACTGTAATTCAAAGAATTATAAAAGAAATATTTTGATAAATTGTTTTATTTTTAACGTTCTTACATTAGTGTGTTTAAAAATAAAAAAGAATCACCTGTAAATCTTTGACTGGAACTTCACCCAAGAATTTTTCATCATATTCGCCTGATAATTCTATTCCCTGAGTAATCATTCTTATTGGACCTTCTGTGAGTAAGGATCCAAGAACTGGTGTTGTATTTGACTTTTCCATTGCCAAATTCCCCTTTGAAAGGATTGACAAGTTCACCAAATTTAAAAATTAAACGGCTATTTTAATAAAAGGAACAACAAGTTTGTTCAATGACAAGTATAGGTTATAAAAGTTATCACGATTTCAATATTCTTAATTTACCTGAACATTTTCCCACCATTTTGCTACTTCAGCTCTTAGATCTGCAACATAATCCGAAGAAAGAAGTTCTAGTGTCACTTTTTCGTGATATCCGGCTGGCTGTATAACAACACGGATAGGGACAGCCCATTTGGCACCAACTAGCTGTGCATGACTTCCAACTCCTTGTCCTTCCAAAAACCATTTTCTAAGATGATAAGCATACCTGGAATTAAGAATTAAATTGAGTAATTAGTATTAGTATTGTTGTAAAATCGCTATTCAAATAGACGTTGCATGTATTTGATTAAAAACAAAACGATTCAATTTTCCAGTTGCGTTTACCTCCGTCTAAATGTTTCCTAAATGAAAAAAAACAAAAGCAAATTATAGAATTGAAATTAATTATAATATTTTAAATATTTTAATGTTTGTTCTTATTGCATAATTTAGTATACTATTTAAAGGCATTTCAATAATTAAAATAGCCATTGGTATATTTTTTTCGAAATTAAAAAGTACTACTTACTAAATGCGTTTTAAGAAGTATAAGTGCTCGTTGAATTCTTAGCAGAGGTGCTTCATCACTTGGTGTACAATGAGTCAATTCTTCTGTTGCTTCTGCTAAATGGCACATACATCTTTGAACAAACTCTTCTTCCTTTTCCAGTTGCCGACTTATATAATATCCATTCAGATACTGAATCGCAGTCATACTTACATCTTTAAATGAAAAAAGATAATGAAACATTAAAAGGATGAGCAATTTATTTTAGCAAGTTATTTAAGTTTTACAACAGTCCACTCTGAGAGCTTTTATGGAAAAAGACAAACATACCAGTACTGTGAGCACACAGAGCAATTTTCCATAGGTAATCCATACTTGAAGCAGCAGCCTCCACATCTTGTTCTCCAGAAACACGCGCCATACTGCATAACTGTTGAAATAGTGTGAGCGCGTGCTTTGTGACAGTCTCAGGAGGTAAGGATGGCAATTTTCTTATGAAAATATGTCTGAAAGATTCCGCCGATAAAGCATGTTGATCCCGTAGCCTAACTTGGCCGGTCAACCAAATAAATAAATCATCCGAAGATCGATTATCTGTAGCTAAACAGTCCCAAAGTTCATCCACGTGTTCAATACTTAACCTACAAGAAAAAATTTAATCCACTCACATAAGAACTCGTTATTTGTAAAATTACTCAAATTTTTGGCAATATCAGCAAATACTGCTTAGTTTTAAGGTTTAAAAAAAACTTTCATGAACAAAATTGAGCCTCAATTAAAGATAAACTAACTACACTATACCTGAGGTCCTCGGGTGAGCCAACATTTGAAAAAACGACAGAAAGAAATTCTAGCCTCACTTGAACATGAGCATGGAAGGGGAATGGTGTTGTACTTTCTTGGTTTTTGAATTCTTTTAGATTTGCAAAGAATTTCGACAACATTTGGTGTTCTCTTTCAGCCCAAAGGGTAACTTGATGAATATCTCCGGTGACTCGAAGTTGTTGAAATGATGTTAGTAGTTTTGGTAGTATTCGTAATGATATCACAATTGATCTAGAAACAAGTAGGATATTTAAAAAAAAATTATACTGCAAAAGAAAGTAGAAAGTACATAGGTAGATAGTTTGGTATTTAGTATGATATATTTATAAAAGAAGAAAAATTTATGCACAGCAAAAATGTAAAATACCTATTGTTAGCTAAATTTTCAAGACATCCTTCTATAAATTTAAATCGTATCAATTTGTCAGTATTGAAGCAAAGGAGATTTGTTAGAGCCTTTTGTGCCTCCACTGCTAAACCGTCTGATAACAATGTCTAGAATTATAGAGAATATATAGTATTTAATACAATTAATCAAATTTAGGAATAAAAGTTTTACAGCACATTAGGATATATATTTACAATTTTGTCATCTTGAATTAAATCCCATAAAAGTGTTTGCCCTGGTTGACACACATTGTCCAGTTGGAAATTAAATCCAGGAGCAGCCTGAAATAATCTTCTATATGGACGCACTGGCCGTGGCCCAAAGACTGGTCCAATATTACCAAGCCGAAGAGCCTATGAATGAAATACGAATACAGACAAAAATAAAATTTGAGTCTTTAACATAATTATTTGTTCATGTTTCCTTTGCCTTTTATAAATTAAATGTATAATTATTTATAGTACATGTTATTAAGTCATAAGAATTTAAATGAAAATTACTTGATTTCTAGCTGCTAACTCAACCAGCTGATTTTGTGTCAAAGATTGCATGATTTCATCCTCACAAACAGAGTCTTCTCCATCAAAATCCGCCATATTTTTTTCTGATTTGTTACTAATTCTGGATGAATAACTTCCATCACTAACTTCCATGGGATCTGGGGCAGACGCGTACTCTTGCATCATAGAAGAATCCGTCATGTGTACTAAATTACTTAATTCACTGATGACAGCATTAGGTTCCATTGAAGAGTCCTGTCCACCGCTATTTGGCTCTGCATCAGAGCAAATTGACGGGTCTACTTTAGACGGAGTAACAGTTCCAGCTTCTATAATAACGTCTCCTTCAACATGAGGACTACCTGTTCCAACTGGAAGATCCAAAGCCTCTTGACTTGAAAGTTCACGTATTTCTACTGTATCACAAGTTTTATTCGACTCATTTGTAGGTGGTATCGAACCTTCTTTGATGGGACGGGATAATCCTTTATGTCCTGATGAGCTCGTTCGACTTTTTTTACGGCGAAGAATTTTGAGTTTGGGCTTTTTTGCAGGATTTTCTTCATTTCCGGATCTTTCTTCATCAGCATCAGAGTCACTGTGTGTTTCAATATAACCTCCAGAAGAACTCACATTATGAATATTATCTGGGTCATCAGATTTCCCACTTTCAACAGGACTTAAAGATTCATCATCCGTTGAATCTGGAGCAACGACCTATGCAAAATAATTTTACAAAAATAAATATGATACCGAGTTGTAAATTTGAATCATATTAGTTAGGATTTTTGTTTGATTTTTCCAAAGGATAATGCTAATGTTATAGTAAAATGCAAACTACAGATTGAGGGAATACAATTATAAGAAACTGAATAGTAATAAAAAACAGAAGGAAAAGTTGTACAAGTGATAGTTGTTATATACTACCTACATTAAAAATAAAAATTAACGAGACCGTACAACTTTTATAATACGCAAGTTCAACTTGATCATTAGAGATTACACATATTTTTTAAAAGATTGTTTAAAACTTCCATTTAGAATGTATTTAGATTCTGAATTTTACAAGTAACAATGATAAGATAAAAGGTAGTACAGTAGATGGGAAAAGAAGAGGGTATTAATACAAAAGTTGGCCAACCACCGAAGAAAAGATGCAGACAGTCAGCAAAAATAATGGAAATCTTATTTCCTTATTGTACCTGCATTTCATCCTCCGATTGGCTTGCGTCGACACTCACCGAATTTTCACTGGAACTTGGTTCAACAACTCTGGCACGAACTCTCCCCCTAATTTTGTTAGCAGGATTTGGAGGAATAGGAAGGGACTCGAGAGCAGCTGAGGCATTTGTCCATATGAATTTGATGAGAGCTGATGCTAGGTACAAACTCTACATGGGTTCAAAGCAATTAATCAATTAAAATCGTATTCTAACATGTTTCAAAAATCGAAATATAATACATTAAAATTAATTATTAAGCATTTATAAAAGATTTTAATTCATGATGAATTTCTTGAATAAAACTTATTCAATAAATGATGTACTTATGCAGTATTATGTACCTGTTCTGTATGGTCTTTAGGCTCTAGTTTTCTGAGTAAATTATGCAAGTGTAGAACTGGTCCAGGTTCCATATTACATATTAATGATGACAAAATGTCATAGACTTGTTTCGAACAATGCTTGAGTTGAGCGGCTTGCCAAATTATATCCACATGCTCGTTTAATATTTTTCCTTCGACAGCAAGAAATGTTAGAATTGTGTGGCTTTGCTTAATAACCTGAAAATTCATATGATACAAGGATACATTGTAAATGAATTTGTAAAAGTTTTTAAATAGTTGACTATTTAAGATAATGATTTTATATCGTCAATATTTACAGAGTATACAAACCTCAACATGTAAATTGGGGCCAAATATGTGATGTATTATTTGATTTTCCAAGAGCCATTTACTTAATTCTGTTGAGAGATGTACATAAACGACAGGAAATAAATAAATATTTTTCAAAAATTAGAACAATCCACAGTATTATCGGTTTTAAAATCAAATCCTTAAACATAATTTTGTAATTAAAAAGAAGAAAAGGACTACTCACGTTGGTCGAGATTATCCGTGTTTAGTATATGTTCAGAGTTGAGCAGTTCATTGAAAAGATTAATATGGTTATTAATTTGGTTCACTCCAGCCAATCTCATTGTTAACGTTGAACTCAGAAAATATTTAAATGCTAAATCTAATCCATCCTTATCAAAGTTTAAGTGAGCATCCACTGGATCTTTTACAGCACTCCAAATGTACTCTGAAAGTAATACATTTTTTTTATTGCAAAAACTAAAACAAACTTTTAATAATGACGATACAGGACGAAAGAAATCTTTACTTACCAGCCATATTTCTAGCAGATGCTGATTTAAGTTCCGTATCTACTAATTTACACATGTATGAGAGAACAATAGAACGGAAAGGAACAAAATATCTAAGGAGGGATTGAAAATTTATCCAAGATTTTAAATTAGTAACAAGGGCCACTAAAGTATTTGCTTGTGGTATAGGTAAGGTTTCAGGAGTTTGACCCACAATACAGCTCGAAACTGCTTCCATTCCTCCAAGCTGGAAAAAAATGTACATGTTAAAACAACGGTTATTTTTCGAAACAAAAAAAATTTATATTTTAATACTTTAATAATCGTAATAGTAGCTGATAGTTTGTGTAATATGATTATTGATTATTATTATTGTTGAGATTCTTTAGTAGTAGTGGATAGTAGTTACCTTGCAAAATAAAGCAACATTTCGGAAAAGATACGGTGATGCCTCAGGTTCATTGATTTCACAAAACTGACTCAGACCTAGACACAAAATATACATTAAAATTCATCAATAATACTTCAATAAAAGGTATTACTAAAAAACATCCTTATTGTTGGTTACTTTTAAGGAAGAATAGGTCTGTACTCTCTGTACATAATAGTACATATACGTGTGCTTACAAAGATCTTGTCTGACTCGGTTGTAAGTAATACATTTATAAAATTTCGATACAATTGT
The DNA here is from genome assembly GCA_034699125.1 of Gisinianus flammeolus. Classification (NCBI taxonomy): domain Eukaryota; kingdom Metazoa; phylum Arthropoda; class Collembola; order Symphypleona; family Katiannidae; genus Gisinianus; species Gisinianus flammeolus. Next base: position 38,271 of record JAIUND010000798.1, read on the forward strand.
TTAAAACAAACCTTGGATTTCTTGCTGCGATACTTCTTCATTTTTTACTTGCATATGTTGTCTAAATTTGACAAAAAAGAAATGGAATAAGAGGTCAGTAGTTGGTAGCTAGTACGCATATTCAGTATCGACAATAAACTGTCATTATGTAAATATACGTATTTACACACGAATATAAATGTATTTATTTTGTAAACATAAATACAAAACTCGTAATGTATTTACTTGTAGGCAACATATGTAGGGAAACTATTAAGGAATACTTTTGACACAAAATGAATGATCTTGTCTTTATCATCAACATCCCACAACGGTTTAACTGTTGCTGCTGGAGCTGGTTCTGGTGTTGTTGTTAGATCTGGTGGCTCCTTTTCATTTTTTTCTTCACTGTTGGGGACTGCTTCTTTAGTATCGTCTTTGTCTTCAGATAACGATGTTGTCGTTGGAGTAGTTTGTGGTTGCTGTGTTTTGGCCGATGATTTTTGAGAATTTTTCAATATTTCAATTACGACAATAATAAAAATTTGTATTGCCCAGTTAAATCGCTCAAAATTTCGACTATCTCGAAAGCAACACGAACCTACAATAATGAATAAAGAAATTATTGCCATTACTTCCTACTTATATAGCGTCATAATATGAAATTATGATGCCATTGTGAAAACCACAAATACATTTTGTACTTGCATGTAATACTTTTGAAATCATTATTATCATCGGTATTTACATGTATAGTTGAAAATTCCAACTTACATTGTCTTTGTGTCCAGGATTGCATATATAAGAAAATTGTTTCTACTTCTTCTCTACTTATATTGATGTCAGTCCAGCTTTGTAATTGTGACCGCTTTCCATCATCTAGCGATGTTGATATATAAACAAATAATAAATAAGAAACCGTTTATTGCTGCACTCATACAAGTAAATAGCATATCTATAAGCATACATTATTTAGCATAATATCATCAACTGTGTATTAATGAAGAAGAACATGATACAAATGAAACATAATGAGGGTTGATTATTGAAAAAAAAGGATGTACTTTGAGGAACAATGAAAACTAAACTAAATTCAAGACTCTTGAATCAAGACATGTCCAAATGTATTATTGCTCGTGTATACCAAACAAAACTACAACTTGTGTTAACAAAAATTGTGTAGTTGTAAGAAAAAAAGGATAATTATATATTATATATATATATGTACATAAATATAGACACACTCACACAAGAAGAAGAAAGAGTATTTATAAAAAAGTAAACAAGTATTTTTTTAATTACAATTAATTATATTTGACTTACAAGACTGGAGGAGAGAGGTAAAATCAAGACAGCAATCACAAATTTTCCCATTTCCCATTTTATCTGGGAAATGTCCAAGTGATTTTTTTAATTAATTGTTGTTCTTTCTCCTTCTTCTTAAAATTAAAATAATTTAAGTAAACTCCTAAAACCGAAAATATTTAGATCTTCTCTATACTATCTATAGTCTCTCTATTTAGTCTCTCCATGGCCTATAGTCGTCGGTCTTCAAAAATATTTTTGAGAGTTGTACTTAGATGGTGGGGCATTGTGTTTCTACGGATGTCTTATTTTTTGTGCATGTGCAGTATATGCACAGTTTGCACAGCATGAAAAAAATTAGAGTTTTGATGATTTTTGATTTTGATTTATTTATTCGATTTCAATATATAAATTGATTTTTTCACTTCATTTATAAAGTCATACGCACATACTTAATATTAAACGTTTGCTGTACTTCCTTTTAAATATCTACATTAAATTGTACTGTTAGATACGTAACTAAAGTATGATTAAAATTAAAACGAGTAAGTAAATAAGTACAACCAAAAGTGATGCACATCAAATGAGTCGTCGTAAACTTATAATTTTTAATAATCTTCAGTGAAGAGTCTTCACATCTTGTACATAAAGTACTCTTTTGTTTTTTCAAATACAGTACATATATTCAATCATCATAATAAAAAATACACATTCTTAGATATTTACACCCTATACCGGGTTGAATAAAACTCATTTAATTTTAAAAGGGTTAAAAATTGTAAAAGACGAATGGTAATAGATAAATATGCACTAGATAATCGTTACTTATTATGTACTTTGAAAATAGAAACAGCAGTAGATAGAAACTAGATAAATACATGCATAATTCCATTTTTAATTTTGATCTGAATTTTCAACAACAACTTGTATTATTTTATCAAAAATAGTTACCACTACTATATATACTCACATTGGGTCGCATCAATATACAACATACAATATTACAATATTGTACAAATCCAAAACTTTCAAGTAAATTCACAATTCAAAATAATTAATTTTTATCATAATAATAATTATTATTGCGATGCTTATTTTAACAGTGTACAGGATAATAAAATTTTAAAACAGAAACACAATTTTAAAACGATTTTTTTTAACAATAGGTATACTAACACAGTATGCATCCAATAGCATAGAATGAGTACAATGCACATTCTCAAAATAGTTAACATTGAGAATACATACTGAGTTTGCACAATTAAACTTATCCCCAGTATGGATCTCATTTTTAGGACTACAAAATACATAGTCATTTTTCCGTTTTTTTTTTTGCTCAGAATATACAAAACTATCTTTATACATACATTAGTTATGATGAGTACTAATTACTTGTACAGTATTTGCAAAAAATGTTCAAACTCTCAAGAATCATCCTAATTCATTATTAGAGATTAAATAGATTAAAAAAAATTCCTAAATAAATAAATATTCTACCTAACTGCGGCGAGAAAAGTAATATTACAAGAGGTCATCATAATTTAACAATACTAACCTAAAAAATATTACAATAAACACTATAATATGCCTATATATTTGTATGCATATATATACATATAAGTTTCAAAATAAAACAGTTTTCACGAGTAAAGTGTTATTACTTTTATATACTTTTCTGAGATAATCTAGTCTTTTCTCTTTCTTTTTCTCGCCGTTTCCATCTTTTACGTCGTCTCTCAAAACAAGCCAACTCACCACGTATCTCGACATATTTTTCTTTAATATCCTGTAAAGCTTTTGTAAGGACTTCAATACGCTGCTCCGACTCGAGATCATCATCTAAGAGATAAGAAAAGCAAAACAATTATTATTCTACAAGTTCATCATGGAGATTCTTTTTTATTGTAATAACAAAAATCGTGTATATATTTTTACCCAGATCAGGAATGAAATTAAATTTATTCGATTTTGGTGGTTTTGACAAATTGATAGGTATTGGAACTGCCAACGTTCTACTACTACTATGCTCATTAGTATCGTTACTTGAATTTCCTGTAAACAATAAAATAGGACAAAAATTATTTTTTAGTTTTTTTACAACATACGGTTATATTTTATTCTATTTTGTCTTTTTTTAAATAAAATAATGAGGACATACCTTTTCTTCCTCCGGAACCTCTTCCTCTATAAGAGTACGGTCGAACAATTTCATCATCTGGTGATTTTTTCCTTTGAATCCGTCGTCGTTTCAAGGGAGGACTATTATTTCTTGAATTGCGGATACTTTCTACATGCCGTTTCTTTTGCGGAGATGAAAGTCCAAGGTTTTTATTTGACTTTCGCCCGGCATCACTTGAGGAACCTTCTGTAGTAGTGGTACAAATATTAATAATAATTATTATTATAATTACTTTTCGTCACTTGACACATCATTTTACGAAATTCATTTTCAAATAAAATCTAAATTCAAATACACAATAAAAAACACAAGAAATATCACACAAACCTTCAGCGACTTCATTTGCTTTTTGGTTATCCACACTATCTCCATCGGAAGAGTCTTTGGTAGATTTACTGCTACTAGGATGATCATGTGTGGGTGAGACACGGCCGCCATCCCTATAATATATTAATCATAATTAATCATACCAGAACATTTTTATTATTATGATTACTATAATCAATCAAGCACATGATGCATTGTCATTACAATGTAAATACGAGCTTTTGTAGACTGAGACCCAAGGATGCTTTATACCATGTCCGAATTTCATGGTGTTATATTTTTTTCCTTAAAGTAAACTCATGAAATAAGGTCGACTTTTCATAAGAATTTCTTCTAAATGACCCCCATGTGGGATAAGGGAAAAAAGTTCAGTTTCATGCGATTATGGATACTCTTCATTATGGCAAAAAACGAATACGAAATAAATTTATTTGCACTTTTTTTTTGAAACAGGCTTGTAATCAGTACTGTTCATCCTAGTTCGATTACACAAAGTACAAAATCCCAGCATACCCGCCCGCTATGAATTTTTAAGCTGATGGTTCCCGCCGTTTAAAGGGTCAACAAAATACTCTGTCGTTTTTCCAAACTTTTGTTCCGATTTTGATGAAACGTCGTAGAAAGACAGACATTGCTCTCACAAAAGGGATGTTTGATTTAGGGCAAAACCGAAATTCGGGAAGTTTGACCTACAGCGGGTTTTCCGTGACAATTCGGTCTTTCAGGTGCCATGGCAGGACCTTATCAGCTAAAAATCTGAAAAAATTGGAGGGATTGAGGAATAGACACTGACTAATATTGTTTTTGATTGTCTGAAAAAAAATTGACCTAGAAGAAATTCCAATGAAAAGTGACCTTATTTTATGAGTATACTTGGAAAAAAATACAACACCATGAAATTCGGACATGTTGTAAACCATCCCCAGGTCTCAGTCTGCAAAAGCTCATATGTACTTGTACAACTATTATTAATTAAACTCACACTCGTGGAGATCCGGAAGAAATACTACTACTTTCAGGGGTAGTAGGGGGGGTATTATCCATAACATGTTGCATTGTTTGATGGGAATGATGACCAAAACCAGCATTCTGTTGCATATTTCCACCACTTGTACTAGGCCTTTCTATACCGGATAATGAGAGTAAACTTTGAGCTGCTTTTCCAACTTCTCGTTGTTTCTGAAGAAGACTTATACTACTTTCTGTAACTCCCATATTTGATCGACTTGATTTGCTTAGTCCCAATAACATTTCTTCTGGTTTTCTATCAATCATTTCTCGCTCTCTATCTTTTTCTTTGACATGTCCAATTGTAAGATGACTTGAATGACTACTACTTGCTGTATCAATCGATTTAGTAGGTATATTAGAAAATGTCGAATCCAACACCAACTTCTTGTTTCCATGTTGTAGTCTAGCATTAGTAGTATACGTTGGATTGGAAAGAGTTGAAGTGGAGGATGCTGAAGTTCCAAATGACACGACATTTAGAGTTGTTTTGGATGACGATGATGATGATTCTTTTTTCACTCCTTGTTGAGAACTGGGAGAATGAATCCTAGCATTTTCATCATCAATACCAAATAAATTGCAATCGCTACCCGGTGGTGGACTTCCAGGAATAATTTCTTCACATAATAAAGAATGACACGACTCATCTTCCTCTTTCTTTGTTTCTTCTTTAATATCTCTGCTATTTAAACTCATAGTGGAAGTGGAAATTGAGGATTGGTAGTCTTTATGTATGCCACTAAATTTTTCCTCATTTTCCTGTTGAACATTCCCAGTTTTGGATTTGGACAATTCCTTATCCCGTGTCACAACTAACAGCGAAACTTGAGGTGCATCAGTGGTATTTGTTGGAATAGATGACAAATTTGAAATACACGTGGAAATTATTTTGGATTTTTCGGATTTAATGTCAACACCACTTTTACTAACGGATAACGACGTTGATGTTGGGCACACTGATGATGGTTGAGTTTTAACACTATCCTTATTACTCATTGAGACAACCATAATTGGTTTAGTATTTTTATGACCAAGTGCTATTGCGCTATTAATGTCAGTATTATTTGATAGTACTAATGTTGTAGGTGACAGTGCTGATGATGCCGATGATGGTTTATTTAAAAATGCTTTTGTATTTAAAATATCACTAGTGAGAGCCGCTGTTGATGTTGTGGCAGTCATCATCCTAGAATCTCCGGGTAATTTTGAAACTTTTGAAAAAGTTAAAGATGATGATGCCGGAGTAATCACTGATGAATAGGATATTTTCCCTGTAGTCGTTGTTGATGATGCTGTTCCTACAGCTGTTAACAACACATTTGTTGGTTTGGAAGAAGGTACATAATGCATAGGCATGGGTGATGTAGTGTTGATAGTTATTGGTAACTTTGGGGTTGATTCAACTTTGGAACTTATTTGGGAAAATGATGATGGGGGTGTAAATTTCATTGGTGCTGTCAAAGTTGCTGTTGTTGTTGTTGCTGGCAAACAATCACCGGGTAACTTTGCCACATTGTCAATACAAGATATGACACGTGCAGCTGTTGCTGCTGACATTTTTGGGGCATAAGATTTCTTTTCAGCTGTTTTTAAAACACCAAGTTGCGTGGATCCCTTAAATGGTTTTGATAGCTGGTTTTCTACCGAATGGAAATGCCCAGCTACAGTTGATAGTAACTCCGATGATTTTTCAGTCGTTTTCCCAAATACTCCTTGTCCTTGTTTTACTACCAACTGAGAGACTGTCGACCCAACTTGTTCCTGACCACTACTCAGACATTTATCAACAGACGTTGTAGCAGTAGAAGAGGAAGTTGAGGAAGAAGTGGGCGTAAGTAAATAATGAGCTGTACCAAGATTTGAATTGACAGTAACGGAATGCACAGGAATATTTTTACCAATCATTGTTTCATTCTTTGAATATTTCTTTCGCGGTTGCTTTTCTTTACTTTCCTTTACAACTTTCTCTGGCTTACTTTTTGCTGTTGTAATTGGGCCCACTGTATCTAAATTTTCGATTTTTATTTTCTTTCTAGCCGGCTTTCTTGGTTTCTTAGCAGGAGTCGTAGTGGTAGTACTTGTAGTTACTGATGTAGAAGGACCAAGAGTAATTCCACTAATAACACTAATGTTTGTAGTCACAGATTCTTCTAATTTAATACCATGATTGTCTTTGGATGGGGAACAATCCTTTTGTGTTGTATCCATAATATTTTTTGTGACAACTTTTTTCGGTCTCTTTTTTGGCTTGGGAGAAGGAACAACAGGAACATCAATTTTGCCAATAAAACTTTCCGGTGGAACAACTGATTTTCCCAGTGCATTTTTACCTTTTGCTGCTGGTTTTTTCCGCTTTAAATTTGGTTTTTTCGAAGCTGCTGGACCACCATCATTTACATCAAGTCCACTTTTAGTTGTTGATTGAGTCCCTTGAGTTTTGATAATTTCTTTGTTAACTGAAGAATGAAACATTGTTAAACTCGGACTTATCGGAGTCATAGGAATCGCTGATAATGAGATATTCACAGTGGACGATGTACTGGTAGATGGATTCGTTACCCCCATTTTATTTATTGAAATTCCCTGCTGTTTAGAGTTTTTTCCTTGTTGCTGAACAAGATTTGGGAAAAGTTCTTGTTGTCTCGAGGCAAATGATGCTGACGAAGATTTTTGATCAACGACTCCTCCTGCTTTAATTATGGCAGCAGCTTGTAAATTGGAAGCCTGTGACACAAGACTAGATGATAGTATACTTTGTTGTATGGCTGATAAATTAGACGCAGTTGTGGTAGGAGCTACAGGTCGTATGTGCTGCACAATTTGTAGTGGGCTTCCTAATGACGGAGTTGATGTTATTATTGAAGATGGAATGATTGGTCTTTGAATTAAGGATGGCATTGGTGGGCTTGACGTGTTCAGTCTTGGCTGAATCGGGACTGGAAGTATAGGTTTCGAAGTGGATGCTGAAGATGATGGACCAGAAGATGGATTATTCAAACTCGGAATTAAAGGTGACGGTGGGAATGGAGATGATTGTTGTTGAGCTGAAGATGAAATAATTGCTCGTTGTCTCTGAGGTTGTTGAGGTGTATGTAAATTCGGAGTTTGTAGTCGAAGAAGCGATGATTTTGCTTCTACCGTTGTAGTTGTTTGAAGAAGTGGAGCAACTATACTGGACACGAGAGGAGTAAAGGAATGTACAGTTCCACCAGTACTACTATAAGATTTTGTTTTCGGGGATGTTGTTGTTGCTGATGATACTGAAACATCCAATGAAGAACAAGTAGACGACGTTGTTTTGGAACTTTCTTTAATTTCCTTGTCTTTCTTTCTTTCTTTGCTACTTCCACCTGATGATTCAGTTGTTTTCATAAGTAACTGCGTTGTTGTTGGTGGTGAGTTACCTTTATGGGATACAGGTAGAATGGATGATAATGATGAAGCTACTAATATCTGTGGGGAAGTAGATATTAGAGATGAAGCTGTACTAGTTACAATAGGCTCTTTCACCATTGTCGTAACTAATAAATCATCTTGAATTGTCTGTATTTTAGAAACATTTTCACTACTACCACTCATTAGTTTACCACCAATACAAGGTTCATCTTTCTTTTCAGGTGACCTTGGAGAAAACATTTTGAGCTTTGGAGCATCATTCGCATCCTCCTGAAAGTCATACACATCCAATTTCCCTCCTTCTGAACGAGTTATCACGGAAGTTGGTATCGATATATGTGTAGGGGTTGTTGTATTTATTTGAGTTGCATTTATTGTTGTAGTGGATGATGTTGATGATGACGATGGTGAGGCAGATGAAGGTACTTTGATCATTTTATCGACTCCTTTCATTTCGGATCTGATTTGAATCAAATCAATTACTTGATTTTGAGTATGAGTTGGATTATTATTACTGCTGCTGCTGCTCGCTAATGTTGTTGTAGTAGTAGTAGTAGTCGTCGTCGTCATCGTCGTAGCTGGTAGCATACTGTTACTACCGAGAGACTCAAGTTTGGCACTTTTGCCATGACTACTACTTGTACTACTTGAAACAGATGAGGCATCATCATCTTCATTATTCCTTTTATTTCTTGCCTTAGACGCTCTAATTATTAATGATGATCCTGAGCTTACTGAGCTGGGTGGTGTTGAAATAATTGGCAGTTGTTTTCCTTCTGAATCTGACGAGTCACTCCCCGAGCCAGATTGTGTGAACGAATCTGTAGGGGAAAAGAATAATAATTATAATCACTTTTTCTATGTAACATTTTCAAAATGATTGACTTTGCAAAATAAATTACAAAGTTCAAGTAACATAAGTCCGTACTCATAACAAAAAAATATTTGTTTTTCCAAAATTCACATTAAAAATGAATGAATAATAGAGCAAGAACAAAACTAACCTTGTCCAGATTTTCTTCGAGGCCTCCTTCTATTTTTAGTTCCCTTTTCCGATTCACTTAGTTGACGTCTTCGAACCAAATTACTATTTTTCCCTTTATTAGGAGCATCTTTTTGTGAGCCAGAAATCGGCCTTCCTTTTCTTTTTGTCGTTTTCCCTCCATGTTTAGAAGTTTGTGAAAATTGATTTACTCCTTCCAGATCTGAATTGCTATCGTTGAAATTTTTTCCTTGATCTTGCCCGTCACTCCCTTTCCTTTCTTGCTGTTCCTGACCTTGCCGAATACTTAAACTATATACACGAAATCTTTTTATCCATTCATCATATCTCGTGTTCCATCCAGTGTAATGCACTAAATATCTTTGTTTTTCTTCATCAATTTCAACAACTTTAGCTTCATATGTTACAATTCCTTCTGATTGTGAACCATAATAAACTTGTAATTTATCCCCAAGTTGTATTTTAACATTTTTTCCGATATGTTCGGCTTGAGTTGGGGATTCTTCCGGTTCTGATTTCGTTTCTTCTTCAACTGGTGGTGGTTCTTTTTCCTTTTTCTTATATTTTCCTCGTCCACCACGTTTACTCCCAGACATTGAAGGAGCAGGAGAAGTTGATATGGTAGAAGTTTCAATTTTTTCAACGATATTAGTATCATTTGCTGGAGCTACAGTTGGAGTCGGTATATTCGTTGTTACTGGGGTCGCCGATACAGTAGTGGCAGTAATGACAGTAGGGGCAGGGGCTGTGGGTGGTGTCACCGTTGTTGTATCTTGGGTCTTCTTCTTATACACGCGTTTACTTTTAACTGGTGCAGGAGGTTTATCCTGCTTCTCAGAAGACTCTTCTAGATCTTTTTTACTTCTACTATCAAGGCGACTTCTTGAACGTCTAGAGTCTTCTGACTGTTCTGACATTTTTGAGCCTGTATCAGAAAGAACTGAGTCCGTCTCAGTTTCAACTACTACTGCTGCTACTACTGGAGGTGATTTCTTCTCCTTCTCTTTCTCTTCTTCTTCTTTTTCTTTCTCCGCCTTAAGTGCTTCTTCTTTCTCTTTTACCGGATTTGAAGTATGCCTTTCTCTAAAGATACTTCGATGTGAACGAGATTTCCCAGATGCAGAAGATGGACGAGAATCCACAGATGTTAAGGAAGTTCCAAGTTTTCTGTAAAGTTCTTCAAAATTTTGCAAGAATCTAAAACACAAAATAAAATAAAAAGGACTAATTGAATTGGAATTTCAATACACATCTAATAAAGGGTTAAAACTTGAATTTCTTGTATTATTATTGCACTGAAAATGCGGGAAATCAGTGACTGAAATATTTTTATATATACTTCTGTATTACTGTCCTACCTTTTATACGCCTGTTTAACAAGGTTAATAGTGGACGTAGTAGGCATAGCTCCATATCCCATCTTCATGGTCACTGGCTTCCATTGACTTGAATTTGAAACTTTATTGTAACCTCCTCTGGATGTGACAATTTTATAGAGCTTGTACAAGTCCAGATCCTTACTACAAACGGTTGGAACTTTATTGATTGGTGTACCACGCTCATCCATGAATTTATATAGTTGAGCAACAAAACGATCTTTATCTTCTCGAGGATCATCTTCTGATGCCTAAAAATGATGTGTTATTATTTGAGTATTACAATTTTTCAATTTTTAATTTATTCTATATGTCATATCGTCGTCTGATTATATCGATGAACACTAGCAGCTAAAAATAGGATGAACCTTAGTAACAAAGAGACTCACTTCCGATTCTGATGGACAATCGTCACTGTTGCTTGCATTAAGATGGCCAAATAAAACATCTCTATCCCAATGTGGTGGTAATTCATTTTTTTCTAAATATTGCACTGCTTTTTCACAAGCTAACAAAAAACAAAGTTTTACTTACAATTAGTTTTAGAACATAAATAATACATGCAGCATATCTAGAACACATAATAATGAGATGTCCAACATTTAAAAATAATTATGCCCAAATTATTTATTTTTACCTGAGCGCAATATATTTGAAATTAATTCAGATTTGTTAGAGGAATCTTTGGTAAATCCTGTGGTTTCTTTTTTTGGAACAGTGTAGCTAGGCAAAAAGAAAAGAAGGATAAATGATTTGATCATCATTATAATGATTCCTGCACCCTTTTTTTAAAAAATGTAAATACATAGGATTTTGATTACAACAAACAAACAAACTTACTATCGTCCATCTCGGAACGATCGAACAAGGTACTCATCTTTTGTACGAATTTTAGCAGTCTCTTGAGCAGATGGACTGACAACTAAAGCTGGAAACCAAATATCTTTGGACTTTTTCTTGTCAGCTATAGAAGGAAAGTACGAAAGAAAGTTTGAGTTTTTTTTTAGTTCAAGTAAATATTATCCATTTGATTACAACAAACAGATGAGATTGATTAGTGAATATTAACAGAAGGGTTCGTTCATAAGGAGCATGTGAGTACAGTATAATTTATCCTTACTTGAATCAACGCAAACAACTTTTCCCATATCAGCTTCCTTGAGTGTCTTTTTTCGGCCTTTTTTGACCGGCAAGTCTTCATCTTCACTACTTTCATCTCGCTCATTGTCTTCATTACTTTTCACAAAAAAGAGAAGAAAATTAATTCATTTCAATGAAAATTAATTTTTTTAACCTATTTTTATCAAGTTTGTTGAATGAATTTTCTTACTTTGTAATTTTACTTCTTCTCACACCTCGCCGACCTCCAACAACAGGATTACTAAAGTCTGTACATATGAAACATGAAAATGGTATGTAATAAGAATATTAAAAATACTGCAATTTTACGACTAACAGAGTTACTATTAAAATCAATACGTCCTGCCCAATTGCTTGGGATGATAATTGGTACTTTTTTTGATGTATAGGAATAGATATTTGATATTTTAAAAATGAATGCAGTAGTAAATTTAAAGTTAGCAAGTTTAACTTACGCTCTGGATGTGTTAAAGGTAACTGATCGAGTGTCTCACTTTCATTAAAATGTCTACCACTTTTTAAACATAATGCAGATCGTCGTAGTGTGGTAATATCACCATCATCAAACACAACAGTATATTGACTACTGTCTTGAATTTTATTAATGGTTGCTTCTACAAATTGATTTTTATCCTGATGTTTAGCTTCCACAGTACTCCCGATGCGTATATTTCCTTTGATTTGATCATCCAACATCCATCCTGAACTACCAAGTCCAGCCTTATAAGTAACCTAAAAACAACATTGAATTGCTATCAAGTTGTGTTTCTAAACATATATTGTGTAGGCTTTTGAACGTTCGCATATGTATGTAGTAGTATGTACAATGTTTTGGAAATGAGAATTTTACTTACTTTACACTTTACAACTCGTACAATTTTGCGAATTTTAGCTTCACAAAATGCTCCCTTATATTTTGCACTAACTTCTGTGCCAACAGGCAAATAAGGTGGATCATCTCCCTGAATAAGACAAATGGAAATTTACATCAACTACATATATATGATGCATTTTAAAAATATACCAATACAAATAATGTGCTCATTTTAAACGAAAGATTCTTTTTTACTTTTCTATGTATGTATCATGTATCATGTCTCATATATGTATATGTCTCATATATGTATGGATAATGTTGGTTAAACCAACAAAATCAAGGACAGTATATAACACAGAGTTACTTAATTATTGTTAACTTTTAACAACTTACCATTGTTTAAACTGTTTCTTTTTCTTGCAATATTACGGATAAATTCTTTTATTATTCATGTGGTGTAGTATAATGTCTATATACCCTAACATATACTATAAACATACATATATATATTTATATTATGTATTCTTGCATAAGTATAAGAAGTATACAAGTATGTAGTACTTGATTATAGTATTTAATGTGGACGCTTTTCTCACAGAATTAAAAATAAAAGATATTCCATAAAATCTTGTTTGCTATTCGTAGTGATTACAAACACAATCTTTCATAAATCTTTCAATTAATTACTTATCAAATAAGTAAAATTAACTTTTCTTTCAAAAGAAACTGTGATCTGTGAAGATGATGGTAATAATAATAATAGTAATAATGATGGTGACGAGATGATGAACAATACGATTTTGAATACATTTCAGTGATACACTCTCGTCTTTATTATAACTATTGAGTAAAAAAAACACAATTTGTTCAAAGGTAGTTTACTACATTTAGTAAATTCCGAATAGCCGTACTTTTAATGAAATTTTTACAGCTGACCATGTCTGTGAAAGTGAGTTGTGACGCTTTGAGTATAAGTAGGCTGACACTATATACAAGAATGAGAAAGGTACTAGGAATCAATCGACTCTTCCTTGGAGTTTCCTTGAATTCAATCAGTGTTGTGTAATTAATTTGGTAATGAATTTTTCACTAGTGAATTCACTAGCACGGTAATTAATTAATTACCCTTAATTTCACTAGTGATTTCACTACCATTAATTCTCACTAGCAAATTGCCGATTCCCTACCGATAATTTTCACTAGCACGAAGAAAATTTTCCATACTCGCCCTGTTAAAACGACCGGAAAATTCGAATTTGGTCTATTCATTACTAGAGAGGATGCACAATTTTTTTGTTTTTATTTTTTCATTTTTAAAGTCCGGCAAAAGAGGAGTGGGATCGTTCGAT
>JAIUND010000799.1:0-52095 GCA_034699125.1 Gisinianus flammeolus
TTGACCTTTGCAGCAGGTCAACGAAATTAAGGAAAATAATTATAGTTCGTTTGTGAACTTAACAGACGATATATATTTTAAACATAAATACATTAATATTATTTTTACTTTTATGATAAAAGTATATATTATTATTATAATATTATAATACTTTAAATATTTTATCAATGTGTTTAAAATCCAATTTAATTTTGTATTTTGTTTCCCAATTGATAGTGGGATATTACAAAACACATTAAATTAAAAGCAATTCGGGATCCACTACATACAAAAGCAAAAGTACTTCTTACACATGAGAGTGGGCAAAGGAATTACAGGAAATACGACAGATTTTTGATCATGATGCAACTCAAGCATGGCGTGGACACGAAATTACCAGATTGCAGTACTGTAGCAAGTAAACGAACGGATGTTGAATTAGAACTTAGTCCACCTCCAGCAACTGTATCCTCTCCTAGAGTTAGTCCACAACCTAAAGGAGGTCCAACAAATCTTACAATGCCCAAGTTGACCAGAGCTCCTATTGTTTCAAGAGCATCATCACCATCAAATTCTGTCAAGAGTGAAGAAGGACGACGACCACCACCAGCTTTAGTACCAATCATTGGAACAAATTCTTCTTCATCATCTGCTGCTGCTGCTTCTGGTGTCGGCGGTCGAACAATTGTGGAAAAGAAAATGTTATCAGGTGGCCATGTTACTTCTGGCGAGGTTAGCAATATTTCATTACGCATTACAAATTTTTGTATAATTTTTTTTTATGTCCAAATTTGATCTTAAAAAGAAATTTTCATACCGTACTTAAACTATTACCTAGAATTTATAGAAGATTACTTGAATTAATGTAGAACAATGCTGAGAATTCTGGAACAGGATTGTCAGAAACTACTACTATTGAATTATATAGTGAAGAATGTGAAGTTGGACCACCAAATAAAAAAGCTCGACCAGGAACTGGAGAAAGTCTGAAAAAGATTCTATGGAAATGCAAAAAATGTCCATTCAAGTAAGCCTAATTTGTACTTGATGATGTCATGTCATTATCATTATTATAATCCCATTAAAATATCCAGGAATATAGTTACAATGATTTAATAATTATTGATTTTACAGACATGCCAGTAAGGAAATAGTTGTGTTTCACATCAGGCAGTATCACAAGCCAAAGCGTGGAGAATCTGTTTCAATTCTAAGTCCGAATTTCTTGTCGTCCGTATCGCAAAATAATGATGAGGATTCTCAAGAAGTAAAGGAATCACCAGGTCGGAAATCAGTAGCCTTGCCTAATGTCAAAGGTAACCAATCATTCGTCTTTTATATCCATGCTAAGTACACATGCACTAGTGATTTTGCCTGTACTTTACGAGTGTTGAGGGAAATTGATTTTTTTTTTGGAAAGATATATTATAGACAAATTGTCAGTAAACATGTACATTTTGTTTCCTTCTAGAAACACATCAATACGTGTATAATGAAGATGAATCAATCTTCAAGTGCAAATTTTGTCCATTCACTGTTGAAAAACTTCAAGTTATGGAAGTCCACGCTGAAAATCATTTCAGCAAACCAAATTGTCATTTCAGTTGCGATCATTGTTCATTCTCAGTTCAGACAAAGAGGTTTGTTTTCATTCGTATTTATAGTATTATAGATTATAGTGTATTATGAATTTAAATAATTCAAGAATTATATTATTCAAATATTATATTTAAATGTAAATGTATATAATAATCATTTCGTGTTCATAAATGTTTTTAGAGAATTAATGGAGCATATTATTCTCCATGGGTGGAATGTGAATGAAGAGCGAGAAGAAAATCTAAAAATTTCACCAGAAGAAACACCACCAAAACCAAGAGGAAGTTTGACTAATGGAGGCAACACGCATAAGAAATATCACTGTACGGAATGCCCTTACGTAACAGATAGTAAAGGACAAGTACGTAACATTCATAATTCATTTTTAATAATTAGAAAAACATTTAAATAGCGTGTTTTACCATAAGCGTTACGATTGCATGCTTGTGATCGTCATAATTCAATCAATAATTAATTTCTTTCCTTTGTCCAGTTTTTGTACCACAAGCAATTTCATAGACCCCGGGATTGTCCTTTTAAATGTACTCAATGTAGTTACACTGTATCACATAAACACCTCCTGCATCAGCACCTCAGAGTCCATGGCCTTCCACCAGATGAGCTCAACTGTAATATGGAAGTAAATGAAGATGGGAGCGTGATTGTAGAGGACCAACCATTGGATCTTGCTTGTCAGAGTTTGGATATGTCAGCTGAAGCAATACATCCAACTGTTCTTGTGTGGCGTAATGGTCGTCCGTTCCGTATGTATCGATGTCGAATGTGTCCAAGGTATCCAATTGATTAAATATTCATGCAATACGAAATCATTATTTATAATTTTATTTTCAGTCGGTGATATTATATTTATTATTTTTCACAAAAGGGTTTATGGAAAGGTTGGTGATCTAAATGAACATGAAATGGCACACGGAGGTCAAATCACAATAAACTCTTCATCCCAGTCTCAACAACAGAGTTCTACAGCTGGCATTAACTTTGGGGATTATAGTAATTGTAAGTGTACAAACGTATACGCATGTCATAATAGCAATGAAATTTTACAAAAAAGAAAAACCGTACGGAAAATGTTGTCACCTAATAACTAATTTATAAAATTATCTATTTTCTTGTTTATGAAAAAGTTGCTGATGGAAACGATAATGAAATGGCTCATAATCAAGCAGCTTCAAGTCCGCAGTCTCATTCTATAATTAGTCCAAATTGTAGTGATACATCACAGCAGCCGGGTAAAATTCTTCATTTGTGCGAGTCGTGTCCAGCAAGATTCTTTTACGAGAAAGAACTTGAAATTCATTCATCATTTCATCAATCGAAATCTGAATTTCAATGCCACTTGTGTTCTTACTCTGCTAAACAGCAGAGCCCTCATTTGCTTTCTCATATGAAAGTTCATGGATTAGATTATCAAATGAAAACTCAACAACTATTGCAGCGCTATCCCAAAGCACCAAAATCCCGAAAGAAGACTGCAGCCAAAAATTTATCGAGTACCTTAAACATTCCACAAGTGGGCCAATTTATTGCAAATAATCAGTCATCATCATCAGGAGGACGAAAAACCCCAGCAACGGCTACAACAACCACAATTGTTTGCCAAAAGTGCCCAGCTAAATTCAATTCAAAGAATGCATATCAGCAGCATATTACGTTCCATGGAAGAGATACTGTCTTCACATGTAGTTATTGTGATTACGGTGCTGACACACATAAAAATCTAACATTACATGAAATACTTCATGCGGGATCAGAAATGAAATCATCATCAACATCAGCTACTACTACTACGGAATCCGTATTTGGACCAATGGGGAATAAATTTAGATCTAGTGCAACTTCTCTAGTCTCACCTGCCTTAGATGATGATCGTATTGATGAAAATGCATATATTGGTAATCCAGAATTTACTTATCCAACATATGTGAAGAATGGCAGAATTAAAGAAAAGAGATATAAATGTGGCAAATGTCCAAGTGCATTTGAGAAAAGGGATCAATACAAAGTGCACATGGGACTTCATGGGTCTGACCAACGTTATAAATGTGGGGTGTGCGATTATGCAGTCACCTATTATGCCAACTTTATTCAACATTTGAAAAAACATTCCACACAAGCGGTGAGAATTTCAAGTTTGAATTTTTATTCAAAATTGTAAACCATTCATTCTATACAATTGATATGAGATCTACATACTCTGATTTGATTCTGTAAACTAAATTAAATTATTAAAACTTATTTTTGGGTTCAGGTTCAATTATTCATGTATATGTGTTCGTTTAATTTAAATAGGATGTACCTCCAGAACTTCTCATTGCTAAGCCATTAAGTAAGATGAAAAATGGACAAGCAGCAGCAAAGAAAGCTCCTTCCACTAAATCCAGTCCAATAGAAATGACAGAACGTATGGAATCTACTACTTCTACTTCTTCGGTGTCTACAATTAATTATAACAATAATATGAACAACAACAAGAAGCTGTGGAAATGTACAAGTTGTCCATTTACGAGTTATGACAAAGCAATCTACGAGGACCATAAAACACATCACATTCCAGTTTTAATCAAAAAGTCCGGAAATTCACGATTCAAATGTTCATATTGTGACTTTGCTGCATCTAAAAAGTCTCTGTTGAAAGAACACGTCCGACTTCATTTTCACGTCCCCAAATCAGATCAGCTCCAATCTTACATGTACGCCAAGGATGTGGATGTCTACGTTGATGGGAATTATGATGAGAAGATTTTCTCTGAAAAAGAGAATTATACTATTGACGAGGAAGAGGAAGAGAATGAACGTGTGATTACATACGTGGACATGAAGGCATGTCTGCCAGTTCCTATGCTCCAAAATGATGATGAAAGTGAAGAAGATAATGAGCCTTCTCAAGAACCGATAGACTGCACAACTCATATGTGAGTTGGGGTAATGAAAAACAACATTTTATCTAAACTAATATCATTATTATAAAAATACGTATACTGTAGAAGAATAATACGTTTATTATACAAATTACACATATTATTATAGATTATAGACGAAGAGTACATTATATTATCACTATATACTAACTAAATATATATAAAACATGTTATACATAAGTATATATCACATTCAAAACCTTAATAATTATTATTGCTAGAAAGTAATCCTTATGATCATATATTTACTATACTTTTTACATACGTACTTATTTAAGTACATGTATGGATACAATTTGTAATATCGCTTGATTTTCATATCTATTTCTTGTGACCCACATCATACATTTTTGGCAACATCCACTGGATGTAATTCAGTTCAAAATTCAGAGTCATTTATGTACGTTCATACCATGAATTGTATACCATAACATTATTATTATGAATTCTATAGGTATTGTCCACTGGGTAATACTGTTATTCAGTAAGTTATACAAGATATTATTCGTACATCATGTAATTAAAATATCCAAGCTTAAATATTAATTATCTCATAGTTTAATGTTTAATTTATGTTGACTTTACTTTTCTTCTCATCACCTAAATATATCAAATTAGTGTTTTAAAAGACATAGAATAAAACGTATCCAGATAACATTTATTTTATTTTGTTAAAAATTGTTATGCTAGTTATTAATTATAAATAATAACTAAATAACGTGTTCCTCTACACTTGAAAAACTCGAATTTGTTTTTAAATCCTTAAACTTTACTTTCAATATCTTAAGTCTGTAATCATTGTTGACCTGACATATGAATATTTAGATATTTTTTAATGAGTTTCTTGGATGAATTCTATTTTATTCGATAATTACGTTTTATTTCCGCGTTTTAAATAAGAAGTATTAGGAATGACCATGTAAAATGAATGACTGTATTTTGGTCAAGTAGAATAAGTACGTATTTATGTACTTAATATTTAATATTATTATTATTGGAAAGCGCTACACATACTCGTATACTTGTAAACCAAATTTAAAAAATCCTTGAAGTTTAAAGTCAGTCGCTTTTTTTCACTTAAACCCCTTATCGTGTGATGATTAATGATTCTGATTCCTAGTCGTATTACTGTTATTTTAGGTATGATAACGAACCAATTAATCTAAACAAAGCGTAATAACATGAAAAAATGGGGTATTAATACACATTTGTGGCTATATGATGTATGTAGATTTACATTGTCCTAAAATGCGTCTTACAACACTTTGTACAAGTATTACATAGAAAAAACCTTTGAAGTTGTTCAAAGACGAAATATTTTACTTCTGATTTTCGTTTGCAATATAGAGGACATATTGTATACTATATTAACACTACTCAAACTCATACTGTGTCGTATGAGAATGAAAAACATTAATTTAGCAGAGTTATAATATGCATCGAAAGATTAAAAAGTAAATTTGAATATAGTAATATGAATAAAAAAACATTATTATTTTAAATTAGTTCGATTCTAGTGAAGTCCATGTTATTCAGGTGCATCAAAATGACATCATCATCTTTAAATTATTACATGCAATTCACATTCTTGTATTTAATAAATAAATAGTAATAGACCAAAGACTAGAATGGTTTTAAATGCAGGAAATAAAACAACGCAAATAACACAACTTACAACTACAAGTACTTCATATAAAAATAGACAAACTATTTGTACAAAGAACTAGCCAAACGCTATTTAGATTCTGTAAAATTCAAAAGTATTAAATACTATTAAATTTTAATAAACTCGTTATAAAGCCCAGAAGTCTTCTTCAGCCATAAAATCATCCTCATCAGGGATTTCAGCATGGCCAGAAATGTCCGGAAAGGAAACACTATTGCTTGAGCTCGATGACTTTTTCCGAGAAGCAGTCGTCACTGGTTTGTTACTACTCTTTGCTAATATATCACCCCAGCTTTCTATTTTTTGTAACTTTGTGGTTTCTAAAGGATAAAGTTGACTATTTTGTGGAGAAGGCACTTTGTACTGTATGAGAGCACCACTGGAACTAGCAGTAGCTACTATGGATTTACCCCCATTTGAAAGATTTGGAGACGCACTCAATGATGCTGTGGTCTCTGACCTTGCTTTATTTTTTTCAATATGAGCTGTATGAATATTATTTTCTTTTGTGGGAGGGGATTCCGAAATAAAATTTGCAGGGACATCAGTTGCTGTAAATTCTTTGGCTGAAATTATTTCTTGTTCACCACTTAGGGCTTCACAAACTTTGGGAGCACTTTTTGAATGTACGTTAGCTCTAACTGTATGGTTACTCTCAGTTCCATTTTCGGAAAATGAAGTAGTAGAGAAAATCTTTTCTTTATATTTTGATGGTTTTTCAACGAAATTGGACACTGTTGGAGACTTGACGTTATTTGCTGTTGTGGAGTTATTATTACTGACTTGTTTCAATTCTTGGGACTGCTCCTGCTCAAATTTACTTGATGAAATTGTAGGAGGCATTACGGATTTACTCAAGACTAGCTCATCAATCGACTCGACGAGGGCATTTACATTTTTTTCAAATCCACTCTCTAATCCATGAGATGATTTTTGTTGATTCCTTTCATGTAACTTGCTATTATTATTAGTGGTAGTCCCTTCTTCAACTGATACTCGTTGCGCTTCATTTAGTTTTTGAATAGTCTTGAACTGAGTCATCGTATTATTGGCAGTAACTGCAGAAAAACTATCATTAGAAGAAGAAGAATGAAAGACTTGTGGTACGGGTTGTTGTTGTAATTCTTTTTCAGATGCTCGAGTTGAATTTAAATCAGGTGAAATGAGTTTTTGTGACGTGGAAAGAGTTGTAGGGATTTTTGTACATGTTGTATTTTGTTCCAAAAACTTGACATGAGTAGATTCAGGGATTCTTACAGAAGAAGAATGAAATGGGTCCTCAGTTTGATTCATTAAAAAGGATTTTAAAGCTTGATCAATGCTACTACTTGTTGTACTCATAAATCTTGGTGCTAAAATCGATAGAGTTTGTGGATTTGATGATCTTGGAACTGATTTTTTAATTAAATTAGTTGGGATCTTTGGTACATTTGGAGGAGGGGTTATATTCACTGATTTGTCCATTGACGCATAATCTGCACTTGAATTTGTAGTATTTATTCCACTCTTCGGTGTTGTTCTTTTGAATACTTCTCTCAAACTGGATCCAACAACTTCTGCTGTTTTTTCAATTTCCGCAAATCTACGTTTAGATTCCAAAAGAAATGTTTCCAAATCCACATCTTCCTCCTGAATGACATTGTTCCTACTTTTTCTCAATGATCTGTTTGATTCTAGTATGCTATTATCAACTTGAATAGGAGAAGAAGAAATGGAGGTTTTACAGTAAGATTTCCCCAGAGGAGTGCTACTTTCACTTAATTGTAATCGCTTTTTCAATTGATCTAATTCTTCTGTCTGTTTCTCGACTGTATACTGAAGAAAAGCTATTTTATCTTCGTCAATCACAGATCGTACAGGTTTACAAATTTGATGTTGTTCTTCCTCTTCTTCTTTGTCGTGAGGACTACTACAAAAATGACGCCCCGCAAGATGCCTATCGCTTTTACGACGTTCATTAGCATTACAGGATTGTTTGGAAAATTTCTTTTGGAGTCGATTATTCTCCTCTTGTAATCTGAAATTTAAAAAAATGCATGGGAACACAATTAAAAACTGTCATTTCCCCCTTGAAAAGTAGTTAATACTTACAGGTACTAAATTAGAAAATCAAAGATTAAATTATTGCAATTAAACATGGTTTAGTACCTTCTTATTGTAGTCTCCAATTTGAAGCGTTTCGTATGAGATTCTCCATTGTACTGTTCTGAAGACGTATCAGCGTCTTCACTTCCAACTGAGGAATCAGTCAGTTTAGTTGGAACATTCATGGTGGACTGCACAATGGTTTCTCTTCCATTATTCTGGAAAATGGAAAATAACGGTATATATATTCATTAATTGACTAAAGTAATCGCTCACAAAATTTGAAGAATCCTGCTCATAAAGTACCAATGTGTGAATGAAATGAAGAAAAGTGAATAAGTAACATATTATGTACGTACCCCAATCTTTTCCAAAGCTTCCTTGAGTTTAATTTTCTTTTCTTTAACATGTTCCATTAATTTAACTAAATCTTGCCGTTGTGTAAATAGTTCTTTTTCCTTTCGAGATTTTTCATTGTACCAAATTTCCTTTTCTCTCTCCAATAAGTTTTTCATATGAGAAACTCTATCCTCATAGTTTCTCAATAATTCTTTTTCCTTAGAAATCATTTCAAATTTCAAACGAGTTTCAATCTCATCACGTAGTTTTCTTGCTTCTTCCTCACGAAACCTTAAATTGGAAGGAAACAAAAAAAATGAAAGCCTATAATGCTCATTTCATTTCATACGCCCTCCGTATATGTTGAATGAAATAGCTAGTTTTATTCGAATACTTATAATTGTGCTTGTCATAAAATTAATCAACTTACCTTTGCATAGCCAATTTGATTTGAGCTTGCTTATCCTTTTCCATGGTAAGTTGAAGCTGAAGAAATTTACTGTCGACCCCAGTATCTGAGTCTCCTCCTGTGTGTTCTCGCTTTTCAGCACCCTCATTGTGATCATTTTGATATAATTTATCGCCTCCAAAAATGTTGTGGGAAGATTTTCCTTCATCAAATATCGAAGTAAAAACTCTGTTCCCATTTTCAGGTATCAGTAAGTTTGCATCATTTCCACAAAAGGGCCACTCGGGTAAGTTGTCAAATGTTCTCCATGAAGACACACCAATGATACATTCAAAAAGAGAAGCATGTTCCTTTTCATAATAGAGTTTTAAAATTTTTCTGTTCAGCTCAGTATCTTTCTTTATATTCAAGTCACCGAGCAAATCTTCCGCATCCTTACAAACCATTTTACAGAAATCACCTGAAAAATAAATTGGAATTGAAAATTTTAAGCTCGACAAAAAGTCCTCGTGTGTTCCACTTTGAAAGTAAATATGCTGCATATAATATTCGGCGTTGTACAATTCATGTAAATACGTACGTTTAAATACATAATCATTACTGTCCAATTCAGTTACTAAAACGGAAAAAGTAAACAGCAGTTTGTGGCAGCATAGGAAATCTTCAAATAATTTAACGGCAGTCCAGTTAAGATTCTCTTTACTGCCGGAGACAACAAGATGAGGCCAAGTTCCTTTTTTTAAAATCAAAAAAAATTTATGTAAATCAAACACTATTCATGATATATATCGTAAATTACTTAATAATTAAGTAAAAGTAATTAATAATTACTAATTATTACACTTTTACTTTTGCATAACTTTTACAGTCTCTACATATTTCTATTGGATCGTTCTCGACACGCTGTCTATATAATTCTTGTCGCAACCGGAAAATTTTCACTGTGTTTATACTTTAACAAAAAAACATACATATTAATAGGTATAATATAATATATAATATACCTATAATATACGTTATCTGGCGGAAGCTCCCATATATTCCATGAGTATGAATATATTAAACATGTGACAGAATGAATATCATTCAGACTGCCAGCATTAGTTTTTTCATTTGGACATGGCATTTGATCGATGTAAACCTGTATATATATAGCTATAGGAATCACAAAAACGAGTTACCTTTGAGAATCTCCACAAGTCGCTGTCGTAAAAATGCATGGACTTCCCGAAGTATCCCTCTGTCTTGTAAACTGTGAATAAAGTTGAATATAGACAAGTTAAATATCAATATTACATATGCAATAACACGTAATATATGCTTCTTGTCTATATAGTAGGTACACAAATCTTTGAGCAAGCAAATTTTAAAATAATTAAGTTTTCATACCACTGATATAAATTTTGGACAAAGTCATCCTGGTCTAATGAGTGAGGGATGTCAGGATTTTCAATACTTTGATCATGTTTTGTTATATCTTCTTTTATTGTACTCTGATTATTATTTGTCGGTTGCTCGTACTGAGTCGACGATGACTTAGTTTCGTGAAGAAGAAAATTTCTCACAATATCCTCAAGGGCTTTTTCCATTACTGCTACTCAATCCTGTGACGATATATATACTACAACTTCCAAATCGGAAGTGTCAATCGCCTATCATTATATTATTTAGATACTACTGGAATTATAATTTATTGCACGGCTATATACTAAACTTATTACGATTCTAGTAAACTACTAGTTGCCACAGAAACTACACACAATGCATTGTTTACACTTTTCCCTAGAACTGTCAGAAGTTCCGATTCTGAACCAAACACACGTACGTAACCATGACATCCAGTATTCGAAACGCATCAAGGCGGCTATGCACAAGGATTTTTGACTAACGATTGCCACAGACAGACGCAGAGACTATAATGAAGATTATAATGTAACACTCGACAGTAACTAGTTGTATCAAAGAGAAACATATATTCTACATAGTACATACTCTACTATAATTCTACACTACAGATCATGGCAACTTTTCTTCAAAAACAAAGAGATTGTACTTGCTGACATTGGTGTACACTGTACAATACTGTACAAAAAATTACATTAGTAGAAGAGAGGGATTTACTGTTTGCAAAACTTTGGCCCATTTGTTAAAGAATTTGTATGAAACAAGAGTGACAAAAGTATAGACTAAGCTGCTCGAATTTAAAATTTTTGTCTTGTCCTTCCCCATTTTGCCATTAAAAGCAATAGAAATAATGTTAGGATTTATTACCAAACTTTCTATCCCCAATAGTGAGACACCTGCGACTCTTCTTGAAACCGGCCGCCGTATTTCCGGTGATCCCTCGGGAATGCCTTTAGTGTAATCGAAATGACTATATTGCTCATTATGACTTACAAAATAGATAGTGTGAACGTTTCATTTAGAATAGCATAAGAGGTACACATTACACAAATATTATTTATTAAATTATTAAATTCTAGTGTAAAAAAGGGTTCCACTTCTGTAATATTTGGATATATGAAAACAGTAATTATTATTTGAATAAATGTATAGCAAATTAGTTAACAGTTTTACTGGAACATTTTTGATAATCCTTTTGCATACATTTCATTTAATGACTTCACTTTGGATGATAAAATTTTCAATTTTTGTTTTACGGCTTGATTCGAAGGGTCGATCTCACGAGCTTTTCGTAAATCCACACGGGCAAGATCATAATCCTGTTTATGTAATTATAATAATAACAATAATAATTTTGGTCTTTGGGAATATACTTACTACAAAATACAGAAAACACAAAGATACAAATTGTGTTTAGAATAATTACCTGCAATTCTAATAATGACTGACCCCGTCGATAAAGAGCTTTCAAATTATTCGGATCTTGACTCAAAACTGAATTACAGAGATCGACAGCGTAGTCCCAATTATTTTTCAAAACGTGACAACCAGCCATATTATTGTACAAAGTTAATTGAAGATCAGCCTTTTGTTTTATGATTTCATCGGTAAGAGTTTTTTCTCGTCCATCAAGTATTACCAATAATTTGAGTGCCTCACTAAATTTTTTGAAGGCTTCGACTATTAAATTCTTCTTGAACAGCTCAACCCCCGAGTTTTTCAAATGTGAAGCTAATTGAAGTTTACGACTATCTTCAATCAAGTACAGTTCAGGATATTCTACAAATCATAACCAATAATAAAAACAGACCAATGACAGGGGTATAAAATAACTCATTTCTCTGTCGACCATTATTGATGAAATAATTCAAATATCAAACCTTCAAGTTCTTGTAAAGAATTGCACTCCATTATTAGTCCAGACTTGCACCACAATAAGAGAGAAGCAAGTTTAAAACATTAATTTTTCTCCTTTTAGGGTACTTTTCTGGACCCTCAATCATTAACTTTTTCAGCAGTGACAGGAAGAGTTGCGGTTTTAATCCAATCCAAATAAGATGGACTTCCTTGTTCAATCTAAATAAATGCAAGAAGAATCACAGAATATACAATAATATTATAGTAAAAGTAATCTCGAATGTTTGCCCGCCCTGACAAATGGTATTACATTTGCTTACAGGGATAGCAATTACTTCTGGTACGTCATAAGGATGATTTTCCCTGGAAAGATTTTCATTCATTATTAGATTATGCACTACACCCAACACCATTTACATATGTATACTCGTTTAATATTTGTATGATTATATAATATATTTTGACACTGATAATCGGGAATTGGAATTACTTTACAAATTTACTCAAGTCTTCAAAAAGATGTGTTTGTGTTTTTATCATCTGCATCATACAAAAAGATTGATTGATTACGACTTGATTTTGCCTAAGTATATATTTACGAAACGCTAAAAAAAAATGACAAAATTATTACCAATAACAACTCAGAGTCTTCGTGAATTTTCCCTTCCCACTCATACCTATTGTTTTTAAATTTAAGTAAATCTTTGCATTTATAAGAGTATAGAACCTATACTATAGGTTGCATTTCGTGAACATTATGAGAAATATCAAGTTCAACTTACACAGAGGTAATTTGCGGTATAATATTGACGCAAGCAGCCAACTTTTTCGATACGAGACCTCTGCAAAAATAGAATTAGTACATACAAAATCAAAAATGAAATACAAAATTGTAATTATACATGAATTGTGTAAAATATATTTATAAAATAAAACATTATCAGATGATGAATCATCTTCCATTATATATAGTAATTTTAAGGGAACTCTCTCTACTTACGTTGCAATCTTTTTTCCCACTTCAATATTCGGACAAGTGACAAAGACCGCTCTGATGCTACTCATTTCTGTCTTTATTTCTTTTGCATTAATAATTGGAGAAGGATGTTTTTGATTTTTAGTACCAACAACAACAGATAGACAGATTTGCAAAGCAGCAAATCCAATGACAGCCACCAACACGGCACAACGGAAATGAAATTTTTCTTCCAGTTTCTTTGAAAATAAGTTAAAAGAACAACATATTTATTTAACATTGTAAGGAATAAAATAAGCAAGTAAATATTTATGAATTATTATAATTACAATTTCACTTATTTAAGTACGTTTTTTTTCATTCACGCAAAATGGATTGTTGAACAAATGTGACAGAATTCCACGAAGAACAAAAGCAAGGAAAAATACGCGCTGGCGGCTTCTGCATTTTGAGATAGGAATTGCGATTTCTCGACGTCTTGCAGCTTGGATTTCGGATAGCAAATCGTCGCGTATTCGTCGTTGGAATTCTCAGTTTAGTAAATCAATTAAAGTGAACTACTTCATCAAACAACGACAAAGGGAAGCAAACAAATAAATAACTCTTAAACCGCTTTCATCCAGTGGTATTCTTGAATTTGATAGCAATGCCTATTGTCAAGCCAAGTTCAATTGTCACTTTCAGTTCGGAGGACCCGGTAAGTATATATATTGTATATAAAAAAAATTGTGCATATATTATATGCACAATTTTTTTTTATTATTATAATGCTTTATTGTTGCTCAAAAGAAATATTTGACGTACATGCACAGTCATGTTATTACAGCACATTAAATCACAATTTATCATATGTGTCGAATGTCGGATGGTCATGATTGAAAATAGTACATACAACATAAAATTTTGTAGGTAATTGTTAAACGATCAAACCATAAAATAATAAAAATATATTATATTTTTATTATTTTGTAGAGCCACCCAGCTGCAAACCTGCTGTTAACTGATACTTACAGAAAATGGAAATGCAAAGAACCTGGCGAAAAGGAAGCGTACGTGGTATTCAAATTTGATACAGCAGTCTCTTTTATCGGAATTGATATCGGAAATGAAAACTCTGCATTTGTAGAAATTTCTGTTGGAAGAAGTGGTCAAGATAACCCACAATATGAAGTTTGTATAATAATATGATTATCATAAATTATGATTACTATACACTAGAATTCTTAATAGTATAATTGTTATTTTGATTTCTGTATAGGCCATACTTAGTAAGACTGCTTGCATGAGTCCTGTCGAATCCAGAAATAGTACTCAAATGAACAGAGTAAAACTATGTGGACCAGATAAATTGGACAAGAAAGTTGCTTCGGAAAAATGGGACATGGTCAAAGTAGTTTGTACTCAAGAATTTAATACTCATGTCCAGTACGGTCTTGCTTTCATCACTTTCAAGGCTCCCGGAGACCTTACTGAAAAACCTAAAATTGGTGGCTTTTCCTTGCGTCCTGCAACTGTGCGTGATGATGAAGTCTCTGCTGACCCTGTTCGTATTGGTAGTCTATTTGCAAAACGAATGCAACAAAAATGTTAGTTATTTTCTACCTTCAAGATTTCAAAAATATTAATTTGTTTCGTGTATGGAAAATCTGCCCTGGACAAAAAATCTGCTCATACTGGGAGCTACAGAGTTAAATGGGAGCAGAAAATCTGCTCCCCATTTGCTCTGTACAAACCAAAATTTTCTGCTCATACTGAAAGTATGATAGTATGACAGATTTTCCATACACGATTTGTTTTATTCATTAATATTTTAGTAAATATTTACTTAATACTACTTAAAATTTAAAATGTGTTAACCAAACTTGTGATAATTATTTTAGCTGCAGAGTCACCTGATACGACTAAATCAAGTTCAAACAGCCCATCAGCAGCAATACGTCAAGTATCTTCCTCTCTAGCTAACTCAGTAATTGCATCAAGTAAAAATCGTATGAAGGAATTAAAACGACGGAAAGAAGAATTAGAATGTGATGATGATGTATCTGGCAGCGGTCCATCAAGTCCAAGTCTACTTGGTGGAACAAATGAAGAACAAGATTCGCGTTCAGAATCAGACACTGAAACGAAAGCCAATGGAACTCCAAAGTCATCTCAATCCAGTAAATCTGTAAGCAAGTCTACACACGGGGATGATGATAATAATGATGATGATGATGATGGCTCAAAGTACTCTCAGCCTAAACCTGGATCCTCTAAAGGGAGTACTGCTGTCAGTAGCAAATCAAATGTGTCAAAATCAAAGACTGGAACTTCAAAACAGAACAAGAAACGGAAAGAGAAACCATTCCATAAACTTATGGAGGATGTGAGCCATTATCAGCATTTTTAAAATAAATCCTCAACAGTAATCATCAATATATATATAATTCATCTTTAATGTCTAATGGCAGGTGATTTTTGTATTGAGTGGCTATCAAAACCCACGTAGAGCTACGATACGAAAAAAAGCTGAGGAAATGGGTGCCCGTTATCGTACAGATTGGGGGAATAGCTGTACTCATCTTATGTTAGTCATATTATTATTTCATTATTTTCTTGTAATACTATATTTTTGTGTGCTTCTTTAAAAAATGTCGACTGCTCAATGTCGGCGAGTAATCTTTTCCGATCGAATTTTAAGATTTTTAACGTTTCAAAATCTCAGGATAATTGGCAACTTTCAAAATTTGTCATTCAACTAAACTAAAAAAAAAAATTGTTTCTGTTTTTTGCGTGAATTCAGAACTTGATTTGGTGGGTAATGTGGGTATATAGGAAAATAGGTTTCTCGTTGTGTATACTAGTAATTTGGTGTGAGTAGAACCTCTCAGTATTTCACATTAATTTTCTTTCCTAGTCATCCACGATGCATGTACTTATACTCAAAATACCGTGTGCACTCACACATTTGAGATTTGAGAACTTGTGTATTACATATTTTCCTCATCAGTCCATTTCACTTATTCGCCTTGCTCATTTGCAAAACCTACTGAATCCGTATAATACTCGTGAATTCTTATCATGTTTTACTGTGAAACTTGTTCCAGAGTTTTGGAAACTTTTCCGAATTCAATGACTGCACTTACAAAGTAAAATCTCCTGTGGCAGTTGTTTTCATTATCTTAATGGATTCGTTGATCACTCTAAAAATTTCTCACTCAAAGGTATTCATGAGAAGTATAGTACTTCAAGTATTACAACTATTTAAAACAAAAAGACTACATCATCTTTTTTTTGTTTACATTTGCCAAATGCAATGTCATTTGCTGACTTTCAAAGGCTTTTACTTTAAAACTTGAGTGTAAACTAGTGTAAACTTTACACTGTAAAGCATATAAAATAGTCAGTGTAAAATAGGGGAGGGGGAATGCATTCGTGAAATTTCACCTGATTATCATGTTTTTCTTTACGACCACATAAAATGTTGTACCTAGTTATAAATATTAATAATTAAAATAGTTACAAATTTAGTTTTTAGGCATATTATATCAAATGCAACTTTGTTTATGCTTTTTATTATATTTTTAAATTGCAAGAGAAAAAGGAAACTAATCCTTCAAAATTCGGTGTGCCATATATATATAATATATATACATTTACGAGTTTACTCGCATGTGTAATCCAAATTGTAAATATCGAGTCGTAAACACTCGACCACCCGCATCAGATTGAGTTTCTACTTTTCTACGTTTCAAAAATGTTTTCATGCTTTTTTTGAAGATGCTGGTCGGTGAAGTGAGCAGCAATACATATATATAGGTATATGGGGATGTTTTAGTTTATGTGCGCCTGTTTTTGTATCTACGTAGTCAGAAGTAGAAGGGGGCAGATAAATGCGTCCTTGCTAGAAAAAGAGAAAGACGAAAGAAGTTTCGATTCTAAGCTCACTTTCTCTTGTACATACTCAGTATGACTCGATGCATGTTTCGCTTGATTGCCTCAGACTGTAAATGGAATCTAGATGCTTCACGGAATGAAATGGAAATAGTAGGCGACGACGATGACGACTAGGCGGGAGATAGTTAAGGAGGAGAAGAGCAGAAGAGAAAGCGAGGCAAATCTTACTTCGTGTCTATTTACAATTCACTTGGAGAATACGAGCTGACTTGAATCTTATCTAACAGCTTGTATGTTTATGGAATTTCCCTTTCATACTTGTGTTTCCTTGTCAGAGAGTCCCTATCGGGACTTTATTTTTCTTTCCTCCTACTTTTTTCTCTAACGATTATGTGGATGACTTTTAAATTGACGTATGTATTGATAATATGGTTGGTATTTTCTCGCTTTTCTCTGTCAAGAAATTCTTAGATTTGTACTTGTCCCTATAACGTGTACATATATGCATACTCATTGTGTCCCACTTGGATTGGGAAACATGTTAGCGCTTTCCTTTCTTTTCTAAAGAAAGGTACAAGCGAAAGACATTCTAGAAAAGCATTTTGTAAGGAAAGTAAGGAAACTTGGGTGACGCAGTTTTTACATAACAACACAGAGACGACAGAGTGGTGAGAAGTGTGTGCCATGCCACTGTCATTTGTTCCCTTTTGTATTCATGGTGTGTTTTTCTGTTGCGAAATTTAATACTTTTACTCGTAAAGTAGGCTACAAGTTGACTTTCTCTATAGCTTTTCTTACAATCCTTAGCTTTGGGGGTTTTTTCTTACCAATCACTGGCTGGGATCTTGTTGTCGCTGGAAATCTAATCCGTGTCTACCTGTTTTCTTGTTTTTTAAAATCTGCCTACCAGGTATATATAGGTAGGTTCATGTTAATTTAAATACAATTTCAACGTTAGGAATGAAGCCTTCATTATTTTATTTTACTAATTAAAAATGTTTTACGTAAAACTGAATTCGTCCATTCAAAAAAAAAAATCAAACAAGAACATCCAGCAGCTTCAACTGGCATATGATACGATGGACTTTTATGCAATACATGTATAATACTTACGTTCAGTATAACACAAGATGCAAAAAATGTAACAAAAGAGGACGGATAAGGGATCGGATTTGTACTTCTTATCAAAAGAAAATTTGTTCCGTATTATTTTTACGAATGTAAAAAAGAAGAAGAATAATAATAACAGCGTGGAATAATGCTATTCCATGTTTGTATTAGATTTACGAGAGCATTGCATCGAGTCGTGTAGGGAAGAGATTCTTTTTTTTTTAAAAAAAAAAAGATGTGTGTATCAAATTTTACTGCTCTTATGTCACTTTGAAGGAAAACAACATTTTTTTGAGACTGGGGTTTGATGGAAATTGAGTTGGGACTTGGAGATGAACATAAAACCGTAAGGTTTTCTTTTTTCCCCTGTATATATATAGCTCTTACGTTCACGGAAAGGTGTGTGTGTCTATTACTGTCTATGTCTTTGTGAGGATTGAAACGGACAGAGTGACAGAGTTATTGTGTTTGGTACTTGGTTCTATTATTCATGGATTTATTCATTGTGGCTTGTCTGTGTTCTTCATGTTTCTATTTCGTTTTTGCCATCAAACTACTCCAGATCTATATGTATGCTATTTTTTGATACTTTTTTTATCCGTGAAACTGATTCAAAGTCTGAAACAAAACATGACACAAAATCATTCTATATTCTTTACAGTAAATTTATACAATAATACACAATATGTACGAGAACTGTAAGTCCTATAGCTTACAGCTTACCATATATATGTATATCTATACAGTTCATTATTATTATTATTTCTTGTATTTTTCTTGAAGCACATATCTGTTCACAACTCTGGATGACTTTTTTACTTGTCTATTCAAAATACTACTATAAGTAAATCTTGTATTGTATTGGGGATACTGTTACATGTATGCAGTTTAATATTTCGCATTGTATTATCAATGATTTCAAAGGAGCTCATGTACTTTATACTCCTTTTTGAAACTCTTTTGAAAAAAATGCGTGATTGAAGTTACCGCTATCTTTGGTGTAATGTATTAAGCCGTGTAATTTACCCACATGATACCTTTCTGTCACAAAACGAACCAGTAGTACTGTCTATGCAAATATACACGAAGAATTACACCATAGTTTGTATTTTTTTATTTTCTAGATGTTCCTTTTACAATACACCGAAATTCCATGATGTGAGGAGAAGCCGGCATGGAAACATTGTAAAACATGAGTGGATTGAAGAATCACACAGTGCCAAATGTCGTTTTCCTTGGCGAAGGTGAGAATAGTCGCAAAATCAAAATTATATAATTTAACGGTTTGCAATATTATCTGCATGTGCTTGTCAATAAAAAATAGTTTGAAGGTTTTGATGTGATCCTCACATTTCATTTTGACTCCAATTTTCAGCATTAAAAGTAGGTAAATATATATATATTCTACTTCAGTTATTACGAATACACACGGAACAGGTATCGTATATACAAAATGTAGGCAAAAAAGGATGAATATTTGGTGAGACGGAAATTTTGAGTGACGAAATTTCATGCATATCAACGGCAGATCGAATTGTATTATATTATTAAAAGTCTGTGAAAAAATATACTTCATACTCCATGATCTCCATGTTAAATTCGACCATGGCGTTGTTCCACCGAGGGTTACGATAGCTGTCTGGGTAAAGAGTTGCAGTATCAGTATAACTCGTTCTTTTTATTCGATTGTGAATGGTATAGGTATCATTTATACTTGTTGAAAAATGTAATGTACCCAAAGGAAAACAAACCTTTTTTCTAGACCTCCGTAGCAATAATAAAGAATACAAAGCCTATAGGCTTTTCCAGCTCAAGGAATTCATGGAAAATTCATAAGGATATATGTATATATTTATCTTAAAAATCAATTGAATAAAATCATTTGAATCTGTCCCTTACTTGAAAGAACCCGAAGTGATTCGAATAATTTCAAATGAATGAATAAAGTATTTTTGTGGCTTATTTGTTTTTCTCTTTCTTCTCCTTGAGCAGATACTGTTTGGATCGAAATGATAGGGGAGATGAAAGTGAGGATGAGATCCATGCAGTCGACGAAGACGACGAATATGATGATGATGTTGAGCGACAGAGTTCTAGCTCTGGTCCTGGGTGGCAAAGACGAGAACAATCTGTACCTGATGAAGAAGTCAGCGGGAGTCCTGCCAATGGAAAACGTGAGTAAATATTTTTTTATTATAGCCTTGTGTGGAGTTTAGATGTTGGTGTGGATAATATATTTATTTCAATTTATTTTATTTTGTTCCAAAAGAAATTCCAACAGGATCTTTATTTTATTTGTTCCAGTTTTTTTCATTTTTATTTATATACATGTATGCGTATATTCTTTAAGAGAGTCTTGGTATAAAAGCTTTCAAGCAATTTAAAAATCCATGTATGAATTTGGAAATTAGATGAGAATATCCGCTAGTTTATGAAATCCATAGTATCCTGATTATGAAACAAAATTGAATTTATTCCAAGTCTCAACTCAAACTTCCCATATTCGATTTTCTTTACTGTAAAAGTCCTTCTACACTTAACTTCTCTATCGTTTTCAATTTACATACTCAAATCTCTTTATGCATAAAAGAGGGGAATTTGCAGTTGGGTTGCCTATCTTTTATTTGTACTAACCTTCATACTCAAAACTTGATATGTATATTATTATGCAACTTTATACAGGAAGGGTTGATACTATAAAGTTTTTATCCTCACTTAATTACGATAATAAAGTATGACCTTTTGAAAGTTTCTTCGCATGCTGACAACTATTGGTGGTGATAAAATGGAGACTAAACGTGACTCTTCTTGCTCTGGGCACACATTATTTGTCTAGAGAAGAACATGAATATGTATTGAGGATTACATTTCCACAATACAATATATTACGTGTGTTCAAAAACTTTCTCTTCAAACTTTTACTCGTATCAACTATTGAAATTTGGTTAGATAATTCAGATAATTGCTTCTCAGGTAGAGAACTCTACTCAACTGGGTAAAAACTTACAGGAAATAGTGTACGCGAGTGTAACGAGTACAATATATAATTTTAATAGATCTTGCATTGGATAGTCGAAGAAGAAATACGATGGATTTTAATTTGTCCCTGATGGGTATATTTAATAAATATGTGTATGAATATGTGGTATTTTTGTGGACAAGAAGAGTCCAAAAAGGTTAATGACAGCAATAATGTTAGTTTGAGGGTACGTACTAGTTAGGTAATGCCGGAAGTCTGAGAAAGAGAGACAGGGAGACTTTTCTCAATGATGCAAAACATAAGACACACACAGAGAGAAAGTTTTCACCCATATAATATTGTGTGGGAAGGCCTTTAGCTTTTGTCCTGAATTGACATGGGTACTTTCTCAATTGTCTTCCTGAGCTATAGAAGACTTTGTTTAGCATATTCTTGAATTCAGAAATAGCCAAAAAACCGATTGTGAGCCTAACAATAAATTGCCTGAGATACTGGATATTATCTAGAAAATTACCTATATACATACTATATATGTATATTTGTAGTCCAAATACAATGTATTGAAATGAACGTGTTCACTAATTATGCATATGTAACTAACTAGTACTAAAAACCTAGAAATGTAACACTTTGATAAAGGGCGTCTGTGGAATGCACTTTCACTATAATTTGTGCTTTATGTTTTTGAACAGTTTTTGAATTTTTAAATTCGTGTACTTATTGCTTCTTTTCTACAGCCTATTAATTCTAGTTATACAGGTCTAATATGTCTAGTTTTCTTCTTATAGTGGTATTCATCAATGTTACTTTCTTCCAAAAAAACATTTATTCTGCTGTCAGTGTTGTTAGAGAACAGAACAAATGCATCTTCATGCTTCTTCAATTGAGTTTAGATAGATTTTTTTTCACCACTTTTCTTCGGTCTAATAAAGAGAGAAACCAATTCTCGGAGGATGGAAACCCATGGGAATCAGAGCAGTCTTTCACAACCCGATGATTGTATTTTCCAGAAAAAATGCAAGTAGGGAATGCAGAGAGCACAAGCGTGGTTTTCTTTTGCTCGTCCGATGTCTTTATTTTAACTACTTTGTATAATCAAATTCTTTAGCTCTTGCTTTCCTTTTTATTATTTGTTTCGTCAAGTAATATTGGTATAATAAAAGTAAAAGTTTTTTAAGCTTGTGAATCTGGTTTCTAATTATTTTGTTTGGCAGTTTGAGGATTCTTTATTTGCCCGAAATTGCTTCTAGATCATATAGTTGCGTGAATATTCGGTGAGATTATTCGTTGTAAGTAGGGAAACGAACACATATACATAGTAGGTACTGTAATGTGTATATGTTTATCATGTTAAAACTTTTAGATAGTTCTTTTATTCGGTTAGTAAATTGAAAAACAGGCAAGCTTGTGTTAATTCTTTTGTCTATTTTTTCCGCAAATGATTTATTACTAAAACATTCTGCAAGCAGTCGGTATATAGTAAGCTTGAGAGTTTCCTGTACCCTGTAGAGTTTCAAACTTTGAACATATAACATTCGATTTGCTATTATTCTGAATCGAAAAGAAAAATGTGCTTGTTATTGGAAAATGAGAAAACATTATTCTGAGGTCGAGCACGTAAATCTATAGTAAATTTTCCAAAAAAAAACGTAATTATAATTAAATGCATCTATATACTGTATGCAGGTCTTTTACGGATAAATTACTTGTATCAGTGATATTTGACCTAATGTCCTCAGCCATTTTTACACATTAATTAATTTTTTGTGTCTTGTTTGTTTTCAGATAAGAGTACTAAAGATTCTTCACCAAGGAAAAGTGGAAGTCAACAAAGAAAAAAGTCACCGTAAGATAATTTTTTTAAATAATTAATAGTAGTCTGGGTAGTTTGGTCCGTATAGTGTGCTTATATTGGAAATATGTAAACTAAGGCAATGAACATGCTTGGTATTTTCATCCAATGACTCGTTGTCATATAGGACAGGATATTCTGGTAGAGTTCATATTGCGGGGAGGGCAAGGGGCTCGGAGAATTGTATTAATTGTAGTTCATCTATAGTCTTGCAGCACATAAAGTTTTTGTGTGTTTCGTACATGCATTAATTTATGTAAAGTCGATTAATTTTTTTTCGGCTGCATGCAAAACACCGGCATGTTTACATCATGGAATTTCGGGTGAAATAATGCGTCGTTCACTTTTAAGAATCGAGGTTGTATTGTACACTACAAGCGAAAGTTTATGCTAGTATTATTCCATTATTTTTATTTCAAAGAAAATGGATTTGTGGTTCTGTGAATGTTTGGAGTTGGAATTTTAAATTAAATCGAGGAATTGATTTACCACATCATTTGTTTAATTTCCACCGTTTAACATTTTTGTAGCCAGTCCAAACGGATAGCCGTCATTTGTGGGTTTTGTATTGCCTAATAGAACGAGTCTCTGTCTGAACATAAATAGTTATTTTGGTATATCAGACTTGTAACCAAATCCTACTTTTGAACCACCCACTTTGTAATTTTAACCTAATTTTGGTAATTTGATTTTGAACTTGTATAGACTTAAAGTTGTATTAAAGTTGTATAGACATAGATATATTTTCTGTATAGACTTTTGAAATAGATTGACGTAGAGAATTCCATGAGCTTTTGTTTTCATTTCATTGTACGTAATGAAAATTTTGAGGTTAAATGTTTTGTCAATATTATACTATAGATTCGTTAGCAAGTTTTTGTAATGGTGAACTGTAATCACGTTCAGGGGTTTGTTAGAGTGTGGATGGTCGTGTAACTACAAGACTTCATGTCTACATAGAATTACAGTCTTGATAATCCATTATCCATTGCACGTATTTTTTCTGTTTTCCCGATTCACGAGTGCCTTTGTTACTTTCAATGATTCAGTGAAAATGGCTACGTAGACATCTATTATTAGTATGTATCTCATAGCTAACAGGATAGGAGCTGGTGAAATCGAATCTTGCGCTACATTAACTTTGCGACAGTCTCATTCCCATTGGAAGTGTATTGAATTCATGGGGAATCCTAATCTCATCAGAACATAACTGGAACATTTTCTATTTCTTACTTACACTTCTGTCTTTTCGACTTTTGGACCAAATTTGGCTTTAACTTGGAGTTGTAAAAAAAGAACCTAGAAAAAACATGAAAAAGAAGAAGAAACGGGAGAGGGAAAGCTGGGACGACGCTTGTAATAATATTACAGTGGATTTGACTGTTTGTGATGGACGTTTGCTGAGTACCTCCTGCGATGAAAGTTCCCGTAAAATCCTCAGGAGAATTCCACATCTTCACTCTGTCGTCAACGTCTTCGTCGACGAACGAAAAAAAAAAACATTATGCCTTCCATAATCTTTCGTTAGCGTTCTATTTATCAGAAGAATCAGGCCACAGATTTCCTATAGTCACCACATTCTTGTTTCCCCCCAAAAAGCAAGATACAAAGCATAAATATATCATTTAGTGCTCATAATATTACATACTTTCCTACCACCGTTCTCTATATCCGTGTGTATGTAGTTAGTTCTATTTGCTCATACGGATTATCTTAACTTTACATTTGTTGTCACGATTACATTTATATATGCAACCATGGATGACAATATTGGACAGAGTCTCAAATCAGATTACGAAATTGCTATTAAGGGGAGATTTTTACACGGGCTTAATACCGTATCTACATGTGTAACGACGCGAATTCGATATACATTGTGTAATAGTGTCCCTTGTGGTTTTATTTCATTTTTTTCATTCATTAATTTGTTTCGTCGCTAGAAAAATTGTTGACCAGAAGAAAATGAAATCATTTTCTTGGATAAATGTATGATATTTTTTACATAAAGGCTTTTTGTTTCGTTTAAATTTATATTTGCAATGGTGAATTGAAAGATTGCCGATGCAGAGAGGCTTATGTATAATTGGATTCCCTATATTTTCTGAGGAAAAATGAGAAATGTACAATAACTTTTTTTCCTCTTTGATATATTTCATGAAGCTTACTTTTGTAAGGAGATTATTATAGCAAGTAAAATAAAATTATTATTGCGTAATTTTGATTACTAGGCATTACAGTTTTCAAAAGATGAAAGTTGAGAGTCGAAAATTTTGATTATGAATGAAGGACTTTTACATTGTAGAAGAAAACACACAATAGTTTCTGCTACTACTGTTATAGCTAACAGTGAAAGGTTTGTATTCCCTATGTAAGAATGTGAGTATTTATGTACAAAGTTTTCCAGCTCAGATCTTGAGCATTGCATGTATCCTGTGTATTTCTTGCAAAAAACATTTTTCAAAAAGAAATTAAATGAAACTTCCCAATGGATTGAACAATGAATTCAGAAATGGGGGATATTTGAATGGAATTTTCTTGGAGATCCGGTGTCGTATTATATTTATACGACGACTCGTATATGCTGTAGTTCCAAGTATGACCTGTAATTAAATTTGGCTTTAAAACAAGCTTTGAGATGTACAAATTCGTTTTTCTTGATGAGAAAAAGTTTATTTTTGTATCCTCGTAAATGCACACACGAAAATAATGCGCAAATCGTTAAATTGAAAATGTGAAGGTGTGTGTGTGAGTGTAGGTCAATAGACAATATTGCGTGCTTGTAAAAATCAAACTATTAATCCTGCAGGCTAAAGATGGTGCCTTAGAAGATTTTGTATTTTTTTTTATAAGAAAAGACTACTGGACACTGAGAATTTGGTAGTCATTCAATGTGCCAGCATGTGTCGTGCCAAGGAAATATCAATTTTTTCTCAGTCCTATCGGGAAACGAAAGAAGGGCATATACGAAGGGAATTTTCCAAACCATCGAAAAGAATAATCTGTCCAGTTCGATTTCAATCAGGGATTAATTTTTCCTGACTTTCATGTTTATGTCCTAGTACATGGCACATGGTATAGGATTTTTATAAACATTTATCATGTACATACTACTATAGTACATAGCATGTACATGATAAATGTTTATATGAATACAGCTATACATAAGTACTAACAAGGGTTGGATAGAGTAAGCTTTTATACTTGTGTGTGAAAATTGTGTCGTTGACGCTGTTTTCTTTCATTTTTTTGTTCACGAGAGAGTAGAGTCCACCCTGCCATGTTTTAGACAGCAACAGTGGCATTGGTCATTTCTTTTCTCATGGACCGAATTCGAAACTTAAATCACTGTTTTATGACACTTTCAATTACTTCCATGAAACCATACATATACATTTATGTATCATTTTATCTGTTCACACTAGAATAGTATCGTAGGATTGCGTTCAACATTACACTGTACAGATATTTATGTTATTGAAAGCTTCATATTGTTATGATTAGGTATAGGAAATATGAGTAATATTTGAAAGTCTTCACTCTAAATTTCTACAATAAATAGTCTTTTGACATGGAATTTCTGTATAACATATGAATTTTAGTCACGTACCTAATGGTAAAAACATCTAGACAACTTGATACTAGGATAGAATAAAGTTCCACGTTTAGGTTTGTTCCATTGTTAGCAACGGAAAGGTCAAGGATTGAAATAGTTTAATCTGTTCTGAAAATTATCAGACGTCTGCAATGAGTACCGGTACATCTTTGTTTTTTTCACAAGCGTACGCGTACTGTGTAAGTTAATTGTTTGAGCTTCCAAACAAAGACCTATTTGAAACGAAGGAAATCTCGTCTTTGTATTCGACGTACAAATTGTCTTGGAATTGTGCCAGATACTTTTTTTGGCGTTCATCCGTACACTATGTAGCTGTAAGTATTGTCGTAATTATTAGAAGGTCAAATGATTAGAAGCCAAGAGGTTTTTGTAATGTATTGGCTACAATCTACAATATGTGATGTAGAATCCTCTAGTAGATGTTTCTTATTGATTCAACAATGATTGATGAATGATTATAAATATTGGTAATATGTACTTACGTTCAGTCTGCAGTAAAGATGTATTAGAAATGCTTTGATAGTTCTTGTTAGTAGGCGGATGAGAAATACACTGGTTTCTTAGATTACGATTGCTTTCGAATGATTTTTTGCGTGCAGTAAATAATAACAACTGTTCTCCTTAGTATATTATAGCATTTATGTTCAGAGAACATATCCTTTTTTTCGTAAGTCTTTGAATGATGAGAGTATTTCCACTTATTAAGAGTAATAATTATTGATGATATTTTTTTTGCAGGGACTCGGATGATGAAACGAGCCGGACTCCGAAGAGAAAGCGAGTATTAGTAGTGGAATCAAGTGATGAAGAAGAGAGCCCGGAGAAACCATCAATCCCATTAAAAATGGCAAGTGCATCATCGTTAAAGGACAACGGGAAAAAGACAACAGATAAAGCAAAAGACGAAAACGATGATGATTCAGATACTACGGATGATCCTTACTCGGTGGATACAGATGTTGAAGATGAGAACAAGGCTTCATCTGCTCCACTGAAAACTCATAATGATGGCAGTAGTGACTTTTTCGATAAAACGGTGTTTTTATTTCATTCACATGACAACTCGACCCAGAACCAACTGAAATGGGATCATATCCAGGAAATAATTGTTCGTCATAAAGGGTATGTACTGGGTATTTTTTCATTCATTCTAACCTATAGCTTTAACAATTTCATTTTAAATATCGTAAAAACATCATTTGGCTGATCTGATTGCATGCATTTGTATGATTCTCGATGTGTGATGAGTCATATTTGTCTCATAAAATGGAAAATGCATAGCTATATTCAATTATTTCAGTTTAAATGACGATATTTTATATTGTTTATTCAAGCATGTATATTTTTTTTACTACATATAGATAAAAGTGGTGACGGTAGTTATTGCAATAAAAACGAGGAAATTTCTTGCGAGTATTGTAATATTTTAGTGCATATTAAATACAACGTGCGAGATTCCAAAGCTTTTAAGATGTAAAGAAAATGAGCTTTTCATGTCATTTACACAATATGCAAGATCTAAAAAGCTTTACAACTTTTTATTAAAAAACGAAGAAAATGCCATTACCGCGTCCCTCAGTGATGTCTCACACTCAAATCTCGACTGTAGTTCTCATTTATGTTGGGAAACGGAAATTTTTTGTAATTCTAAGAAGATTCTTCCCTCCGTCGCAGTATCTCCACTTTTCGTATTAGTTGTACATACCTATTT
The DNA here is from genome assembly GCA_034699125.1 of Gisinianus flammeolus. Taxonomy (NCBI): domain Eukaryota; kingdom Metazoa; phylum Arthropoda; class Collembola; order Symphypleona; family Katiannidae; genus Gisinianus; species Gisinianus flammeolus. Next base: position 28,396 of record JAIUND010000799.1, read on the forward strand.
GGTTTTAGCGTATTTAGCCATTGTATTTATTATGCTCCATTTTTGTGTAAGCCTTCATATTTGTACAGAGTATAACGGTTACTACAGGCAAGAAGTAGATTTCATCTGATTAATACATTGCCCTACGGTGGCTCAAGAGGCTTGAGGTGTACAATGTATTAGTCGTGTGTCAGAGATTTTAAAACGTTCCTGGAAGTTTCTTGAGATTTAACTGATCGTTTGAATTTAGTGTTATTTTGAATTTTTTCCGTATACTTAGCAATTTACGAAATACAAAAAACTACTGAATGCTCAAAAAAAGAAGATATCGAAAGGTCGTTAATGCATGTTGTTGTTATCTCCATTATATTATTGATAAATGGTATAAAATATATGAGCTGAAGAGAAATTGCTCGCGGACAAAGAAAGAGAAAGTGGAGGAGAAATTGAAGTTGGAATTTGATATGGGTATAGGTAAGTGGATAGTTGGATAGGTTTTAGAAAAATGGTAGAGAGCAGCATATATGACTGTAGAAGCATGCCTGTCTTCATTTCTTGATTGAGAATGGGAAGTGGAACGCTGGTATGACAACGGATGTTGTAAGTGTAAAGTATGAGATAAAGGATGTATTTTGTGGTAGGATTACTTGGTGGTGAGAAATGAGAAATAAAGCTATGAAAAGATGGAATGTTCGTAAAAGAGAGAGAGAGAGAAATAGGTGATGACCGAGTAAAAGAGTAAAGCATGTGTGTACTGGAAGCCTCGAGATGGAACGAGTAAAATTGAATGTTTTGATGTGAGGAGAGAACTAATAGTTATAGCACAGCTTCTGGCTCCCTCCAGGATTTGATTTGATCTTGGCAGGAAAACATGTATCTGATTGAGAGAACGTGATATCACGCATAATCTAATGAGGGTTTGTGAGTGTGAGAAAAATTATTATTGATTTTCTTCCTTGTCAGACGGCTCGCTTTTCTTCTTTTCTCTTGATGAAATATATGTCTGTCTGTATGAGAGGTGTGATGTGGATATAATATAATCTTGAATTTTTATAGACTACCTAGCCAGAAAGTTGAGTGTATTAAAGCTTGAGAATAGTAAAAGCATAGAATTCCAGTGAAAAGTAAGAGAAATACTGACGAAAGGTTTTTTTTGAAAGCTTCAAGCAAAGTTCGAGTAAGGAATACTGAAAATATGTGCTAGAGCTTGACTGATTTTAACGATAAGTGTAAGAAATATGCTGCACGCGTTCTTTCTATATTTTCAGCCGTCACTGTGGATTTAAAACATGTCGTCAGCACTTCTTCTCATCCCCTTCATTCCTTCACAGAGCTAGAAAAAGTGAGTGGAGGTGAAAGTACAGCCTGAATCTCAAACTAAAAAAAAGAGTATAAGGTCCGACAAAATTAAGGAAGGTTGGCTGAAAAGACGGCGAGGCTGAGTGAATTGAACTGTACCAAATTAGTTTTATAGCATAGGAAGCATTCAGGTTGTGAACTTGCACTTTTTAATGTCTTGCTAGTCAACAAAAGTTTAACAATTAAAGAGGTGGGGTTTTTAGTTTAAAAAGAGTTTGGGAAGAAAACTTTCACCTTGTTGTACGTGTTGTTTGTATTCACTTTACTCTTTACTAATAATAATAAGGAGATGCATGGACATAATTAGAAGAATATGTTGTGTACGTTTATTATGGTTTTCCGAATAAAGGGAAAAGTAGCCTGGAAACAAGAAAATATCACATTATGCTTGGAAATGGTGACAGGTTCTTGGTTACCCCACTCACTCTCTCTCTCTCTCTCTCTCTCTTGCTGTCGTCCTTTTAATAGGAGCAAGATGAAAATTTCGGATGGTTAAGGAAACTTTGGGGAAATTCACCAAAGAAGCCATGTAATGAAGAAAAAATGTCGCATGTTTGTCTCAAATTAAAATTGTGAATGAAAATACAACGTCAAACAGTTTAAAAAGTTATGAAAACTTGTAACGATTTTTGAGCTTTTGAGCTGATCAGAACAGGACAAACAGTGGTGAGATGCGGCTTGAATATACATACAACAGTTTGCTAATGTAGACGGACCCAAAAAAGCTAGCCAATTCATGATCGAGAGACATTTTTAAATCTAAAACCATAACTAATAAAAGTTTGCCAGGCTCAATGGTTCTTTTGTCGATTCAGTTGGTAATTAAGCGACATGGTGGAAGATTTAATAGGCCTTCAGAGGTTTAAGAAGCGTATAAAGTTGTTCCAAGTCTTTGTGACAAGGCCAGGAAGTTTTTCCTCAAGAAAATTGAGGTTTAATAATGCCATTAATCATGTCCCTGTCTTATGTCTACGTAATACTACATATATGTATATGTACTGTGTACTTATATCGGATCCAAGTTCAAACTGCATAGTCCCTTTTTTAATAATCTTTATGTTAACAAACTCGATGAGTGTAAGACTCACAACTTAAAATGAAATAGAAGAATCCGTTGTCATTCAAACCAATAAATTTTGTTACATACATAGGAATCCAGAAAAACCTAGCGATTACATGCATGCTTAATTCACGCATGTGTCTCGCTTTCTCGCTCTTCTTGTCTTACCGACAGATTGGGATTCGAGAAAAACTTTACAGTAAAAACCACTGCGGCGAGTCTTGCAGGGAAAAGTTCAAATTTATTTCTCAAACGTGATATGGGATACCGTGACATTGTCTTTTTTTGCATGCAAGAATAAAAACAAATTTTTACTTTTTAAAGGTTAGAATAAAAAGTTTCTGGAGAGAGTGTCTGTAAATCCTTTGACTTTTTATCGGTGCAAATCAGCTGTAAAACTTATTGAAGAACAAATTTAAAATTGAATAGATTTCTCATACAGTTTGACAGCAGTAAAAAAAGTGATAGTAAATTCTCATATGATTTTACTACCCACCAATCTGGGCTTAGAGCAACTTGAAAAGAAAGTTCTTACATACGTATAAATAGTAGATACAATAACCTTGTAATAATAGAATTTGCTAGGCGAACAAATACTGTTGAATAATTTGATGAAATGAAAATTGACATGGGTGAATTGACATGGTCTTCTTGGTGTGTCATGCTGCGTATACTGTACACAGAGTGGAGTAGTATAAGCAAGCAAGAGCTATTCTGACGTCAGCAAAATTATCAGTTAGCAGTTAGGCTGATTTATGTCTAATTTTGCACACCGATATAAAATACACGAGAAACGCTTGTTGATGTAATGATTATTTTATCATAATGGCGACAAAGCAAACACATCACATTGAGGATGGGTTTAACTATGCTTGACTGAACTAGGAACGATTTAAATGTCTCCAACTGTTCCTGTCATGTGTCTGTGCATGCGGAGGTGGATGGAATACACGCTTACTCACGTTGAATGAGTTTTCTCCATTTGTAAATTAGAAGCTCATGAACATCTGGGTAGGTTGAGGATCTGTGGACGGATGATTGTCTAAGCTTAGAACATCTTCTTACTCCAAGCTTAACTAAGGGAATGGGTTAGCAGTCGACCAGACACAGTCCTACAGTCCTATCTATATTTGTACATACAGACAAACAACAAAATGATTTTAGATATTCAAAGTTGTTCCACGAGAAATGTTCTCTTGTTTGTACTTCCCAGCTCGGAATTTCTAGTTCTGCTGTATTTTCAATGTTTATAAATTTGAATGAGATTGCTTCAAAGTTCCTTTGCCGACGACAACGGCGTCGATGCGGATGTGAATGTTGCCGGTCGCATAGAAACTGCAGAGTCGTTGGTGTGCAAGCAAAAAACAACGACACGACTATGATGGCACCAGGATGATGGAGCCTTGAGAAAATGTGTAATTCTTGAAACAATATTGACGGAACTATGTGGGAGGTTTCAATTTGAGATGCTTGCATATTCTATCTCGCTGTATGTGTGCTTGGCTTTTTATGTAGTAGTAGTCCTTTCAAATTTAGGCTGATGTTCTTTGACAATTCCTCCTTCATCGAAATACCCAATGCAAAAATCTCTTGGAAAATAAGGATTGTTTTCCTATTTCTGTCGTAACTTTCTCCAGTTTCTCCTAAAGTTTTTTTGCTATCAGATTTTTTGATCTAACTTCATTTTGTACACATTTTATTTCCAGCAGTCAATGCGGATGGTTCAAGTGGGGGCGTGAAGGGAGATTTTTTTTGTTTCCTGTGGCTTCACGCCTTTGCATTAGAATGTGGTGAAGGGATTGGGAGAAGACACACGAATACGACGTCGGAATATAAGCAGAAATACGAATCCGAATGTTATACGAAATTCGTATATACGAGACTTTTAATAAACAATACGAATACGATTCGTATATACGAGCGTATATACGAAAAACGTAGATACATTATAATACATACAGAAAGTCAATTTTCATCATTGTTTTTAAGTACACAAGTACATAGTCAAAATACGATACAAAGTGTCACTTCAAGGGCCCAAAAGGGGTACACAGAGAAAGGGTTGACAGGAAAGAGGCCACAAAAAGTTTAAAGACCAAAACAAAGAGTGTTGAAGTATTTCGTATAAACTTATATATACGAATATTTCAACTATCAATACTAAACATTTTGTAATATGCGAACCCGAATCCGAAATTTTATACGAAGCTGTATACGAATACGATGGAGATCCCTAGTATGTACTACATACTATGTAGTTATAGTGGGGTTGAAATTTTTTACAAGCCAAATGTCTTTGATATATTACTCCGGGACTATTCCTGTTGTCTAAAAGATAGCTTCGTTGAGCAGCATATATCCCTTCTGCTGTTTTACATTTCTTAACGGAGAGGATATTTATGTGAGTGTGTACATAATATCATGCAAGGATGTTGCTAATAAGAACTCAATTCTTTTATACCAAAAGCTGTATTCAAACATGCAGGTGCACCTTAGAAGAATTTGTGTATACATACTTGTATTTGCATATGTCTGTAAGAAGAATGTGGGAGTTATAATTATAATTATTCAAAAGTCACTCGAGGACAATTGCTCATGTATTGTATAGTATTTTCATAGGAAGCAATTCCCTGTGAAAAGTCCAATGACACACACGCACTTTGGTACTGGGCAATTGTTGATATTGTCCAATCAAACTTGTGTTGTGAGGGGTGATGGACCTTTTGTCAGGAGAAAAGTATAGAGAAAGACAAAAACAAGAACAAAAGTCAGTCTGAAAATGTCTTCTTTCCTCTAGTCTAGTCAAGTCGGTCGGTCTTGAGTTTAGCATTTCACAAGGTTAGCTTGGGAAATTACAGTGTTTCTTTTAGACTAGAAAGGACTCTAGTTTATTTTAGTTCTATTTTATAGTTTCAAATAGGAAACTAGAAAATATTGAGTTTTTAGAATTGTTTTAAAACAATTAGTAACTTTAGAAAATAAATAAATAGTGTTATATTTAATAGAAATAATTATAATTAGTGAATTGTGTGAAACCCTCGACTTGATTAAGTGTCAATTATATAACACTATAGTCATTTCCATTAAATTTAGTATAAGTATATATATATAGAAGATATTCGTCATTTTTAAGAAGATTCAATGTTGGATAACTTTGTGTTATTGAAGCAATGTTCATGTGTTAATAAATATTGCTTATTATTAATAATTTGCCAAGTTTTTCGATGTGTTTATTTAAAAAATAAATCCACGATAACCACCCGTTTTATCCTCTCACTAGCCAAGCCAATGTCTACACCCTATTCATTTTCCGTTAATATATAATATGTAAGCACGATGTTGTGGAAATGTGATACGTGATATGTTATTTGCCTATATGTGGAGAAAGTTATGTGCATACATAAAAATAGATCTTGATACGATATCATTCCATCTTATTCACAGTTTCACACAAATCATTCCTTCCTCTAATCCATCAAAGTCGACATATTCTTTCCTTTTAACTTTGGACACTCCAAGTATGTTTTATACAAGGACTGTATTTCCGTATGTGTGTACCGTGTGTGGCGATTTCTTTTTGCTCAGTAGGAAATGTTACCTTTCCTCACAGTGCTACATTGTCCAGGATTCTTGAAGCATTCCAGCTTACTTGAAAGGTTACTAACACAAATACGTATCTTTTCCGGTTGGTTCTTTTTCCCTAAACATAAACAAGCGGGGAGAGAGAGAGGCCTGCCATGATTTTTTGCTTTAAGACTTGATTCGTACCTGAATGATGTATTATATTTTATCGTAACCCTAACCTTCCTTTCAAGCTCAAAGTTCTCGTGGTTTTTCTATGAAAGAATGTGCTGAATGAAACTCGCTTCACTTCCTCTCAAGATTCGTTTGTATTTCACTACTTTGAAAAACTTTACGAAAACTGAGTTGAGCGGATTTTTTTTCAACTTACATTGTACTCAGGAAACGCTGATTGAATTGATATTTTTTAATTACGACATGGTGCTTGAGAATTTGGTGATGCAGGAATGTGAACCTAAGGTACTTCACATTATACTTGCATTAAGTCTTGGAGAAACTTGCTCGATAAGAGAAAGTAGCGCAAACGAATCTGTAAGGACATTTATTTGCCGAGAGATTGTGCGTTCAGCCAGCATGTATGTATGTTTCCATTTTTCTCGAGTGATGCGATAGAATCCATAGTGTTTTGTTTGGTGTTTTCTTTCAAATGCTAAACGGACCTGTAATATTTATTGTCCCACTTTTTACAGTCGTTTTTGTAGAGGGGACTGCTTGGACATTTTAGCCGTTTGTACTCACTTTGGGGTCACTTTCATTTCCTATCGAGAGTAGTAATATTTTGCGTTTTGGAATTCTTTTGTTGTCAATGGCAATTTTATTTGCATGTGTATTATTGTGTATGGATTTAGAGTACTTATGTAAATACTTTACTTTCGGGTTTCATATTTTCCAAGGCCCTACATCCCCCTCCTTTTCGCCCCTCTCCACTAGTGGCAGCCGAGGAAAAGAAGGGATATAGGGCCTTGATATTTTCAAAGAAAGTAAAGGTATTCAATCAGTTATTCGATTTTTATTTCTGGGACAAATCTTGACAGGTAAGCTTTTTGAGCTTCCGTGTTTCAGATAATTAAAAATGCAGAAAAGTCAGGAAGGTCTGTTAGGACTTTTTATCTTTTGAGAGTCTCGTTGATATGGAACTTTCTCCATTAATCCAATACAATATTATGAATATTATATAACACACATTTGTATTGGCGCATGCATCTAGAATCGAAGGGTGAAAATGCTGACAAGTATGAGAGGAGCTAAGAGGATCAAAATCTTAATGATTGTTTTAATTACATCTTAGGTGGTCTATGGCCCGGCTTACAGAGCACTACAAACTACGAATGCAAATTTATCCCAATCTGCTATAAACTGTTCTAATGATCATTCAAAAGATACAAGAATGTATATATTTTTTGAACAATGCAATGTAACTGGCTCAGTGTATGCTTATGTTGAATAGTCATGCAAATATCACAAATAGAAGACTACGAGATTATTCGAAAAGGATATCTTTTGCACTGTACAACATCCTTTAATATTTCTCCCGTTGATTTTTACAAAGATTTTCTAAAGATTATGTTTTATTCAAATTTCATCTTGTTCAACCATACCTGGAGGTATGTTCTAATACAATTAATAAGCTGCCTGCGTAAAGTGTTTGGTAAAATTGTTTTGAGAGACTCGTTTGGGAGCAGTTGTGTACATATGAAAGTCCATTGTCTAGATATCTGTAGAGTATGAATGAATATTTGGGTAGAAATTCGTAGGAGAAGCCTGTTCGCGATTAAAATTTGTTTGATTATTTTTGGATTCTTACTCTAGTAGTTTATGTATTATTCATAAGGTTAGACTTGGGGATTCTAGAAAGTCTCAAGTCCGGACTCGTCTGTTGGTAAGCTTGCAAATCCTTCCCTTGTTGAATGCACAATAAAATCTCGCTCGTGTTTGCAACAGTTGAGTTTACGTTTCCTGAAGATTTGAGAAGAAGGTAGCTGAATATCTGTACATTCAGTTGGTGAAACATGCAGTGGAAGATGAAGAGACCATTTTACTCTAGACGGCTCTATTTTATGCATGCAGGTAGATGTTCTGTACAGATATTGTAGTTGGTGCCGATGTCGAGCAATGAAAGAACTTTGACTGTCCATGGCCTTGTTGTCTTCATATTTACATTTCATCTCTCTCTCTGCATGCCACCTACCCGTACCTACTCAATCCAAAGTTTGGGATATACATGTTGTGTGGAATCAGATGACAGAGTGAAGGATCTACTTGAGTAGATCTTCATTTTATCATTGATAATAAAAGCAATAAAGGGCAAGACAATGGATTTTGTGTCTTGGCCTAATTAATTCTGCTTCGTAAGGACTGGATGGCATAACTTTCTCCTATTAATTGAATACACCAAACAAGAGCTAAGTAATTCCTTGTATTAGTCTAGACTCTAAAAAGTTATGATCGGATGCTTCAAATAATTTGTAGTACAGGGAATATGTATGGAATGTGTATTAATAAATTCTGTTGTATTGAAAGACTGGATTTGAGAAAAAAAACTGTTTCACTTTGATGTTATTTTCTGGATTTATTGTAGTAGTTAATGGAATTGAAATGTAGATGATGATTTTGTAAGTCTCTATTTCAAATATGTTCGGTATACTTGAATCATGTTTTTATTGGATTACTGGCATTACGTATTGGGAACAAACGATTGGATATTAAATTCAATGTAGTTGAATTACGTTTGATGGAAATGCACAAACAAACACACACTGACTGACTGACCATGCAAAAGAAAAATGTATCCTTTATGTGGTTTACTTTGTATTGTGGGTTGTTGGAATGGAAGCAATATCCTGTTATTTTGTTGTTAGCCACTGAAGGGGAAAGGATTTATCATTTTGATGGCACGATTTCCTTTGTTTTTTTTTGCAGGACGATAGTAGACGAACGGACGGGGCAAGTTGAATATGTCGTCACGGATTGTGTGCAGTGGGACGACGAGGATTTTTCCGAGGTAAGTGAAAATTGTCAATTTCTGTCCAAAACCATATGTGTCTTTAGATGTGTTTTTGAAATGCTAGTAGTTTTTGTTTAGTCGTAACTGCATTACATAAAAAGTTATTTTTTATAATATAAAAAATGGCTATTTCATTGGTTTTGTGGAGAAAGTGGTATACCTATATTGTTTTGTGCGGAATAATTTTGCTTGAGTATGAATGTTCTGGCACGGTGAATTTCTTTTCCATTTTTCCTTTTAGGATATTTTGATTGAATCTGAACTGAAAGTTTTTACTCATCGTCGTCCGTATGCAGGGTGTAATTGAATAGTTTTTTTCCGATTCGGAAAGGAAAACAAAAAAAATATTAATGAAAGATTATCTGTGGTGAAAGGAAAAGTGCTTTATTTGTAAGTTTACACCCTTTATATCTGTAGATATCATAGTTATTTGGCATAGCTATTTTGGTGTACACATGTAAAGGATGAGGATCAGTAGTATACTTTAGCACCGTCTGCTTTGACTCCGAGCACAGCAATGGTATGAATCGAATGAGGATGAATGAGAAGCAATAAATCTAGTCTAGCTATATACAAAACTTGGTGTAGACTATCCTATACTCTTGTGTATGTTTGTCAGAATTTTCTCTATAGATGTGAAGTAAAAGAGGCATTAGAAGACTTTCCCTGTTTCTTTTCGCTTTTTGTGCTGTACGGCCTACGGTGTTGAGTTTGATATTTCCCAGGGCTCCACAGATAAGGTTCAAGCATGAAGAAAAAAACAGACGGTTTTATCTCAAAGTATAGTATTAATGCTTGGTGCCTTGAGTCTTGCTACAGCCAAAGAGCTATAATTCAGGAATCACGCACATGAAAAACTGTGTGTTTGTGTATTGAGGAGAGGAAATTGTGATTGCGGGCTCCACGCTTAGAATGCACATATATGTATAGGTGGACTTATTTGAGTTGGTACAAGATTTCTGATTTAGTTTCTCTTTTCTTGCAACGGAAACGCTTGCAGACAATCAATTACTATTTGACCTGAATTACAGTTGATGATTGGCGGGTACTGTAATTGGAGTGGGACGAGCGTTCCTTGTGATAAATAAAAATGTTGATCTCGATTTTGGACAGTGCTTTAGTGTTATGGATAAGTATTGGATTGTTTTTCTGATTTTTTTTCTTTCACTTCATCTTTTGGATTATTGAATAGTTATACATATTCAAGACTTTAATATATTTCATTTAAAAAAATAAATGTACCTGAATAGTGTATGTCTACCTTGGTATAGATATTTCAAATTTAAGCTATATTTTTGTACACTCGACATTCGGTATGAGATTCCCCTTCCATAGATTTACACAAAAATGATAATAATGGTATAAGAAGTATGTTATTTATCATTACTGTTTGCCTTCGACTGCTTTGACAAAAGTGTTGGGAATGTGCATGCACACACGATGAGAAAATTTTGATTTTATTTGATTATCTGCTATTGAAATGTCTTGATTCTATTGACTATTTGTATTGTGTATACTGTATCTATACATATACGTAAAGGTCACAATCTGTCCAAAAGTTTTTTTTGTATTGTTAGGTAAGAGGAAAGAGATAGAAAGAGTGGGAGCTGTGGTAGAAATAGAAATGACAGTTGCATTGGCTCTGAAGGGTTTCAAACGGAGTTTTTCATGTTTACTTGTTCCTGATTCCGGGTTTTCTGTTGACCCAAGTGAATTGAGTGAAAGAATTGTGCACTTTAAGTGTGTCTGTTTGTTTGTACAACGTGTGTACTACCAAATAGGATGTATGCGCGGACTGGAGACATTCTATTATGCGTACACGGGAGTGAATTTACTATGCTATTGTTAAATGTGGATTGGATTTTCGTGAGGTGTAATTTTTTTCTCTATGAGAGCTTTGCTGTGTGTGGTTGATAAAGTTTGATTTAAATATGCTGTGAATGTGTAGTAGGAGTGAGTTGTATGTATAAGTTTGTGTGTACATGAAGGATATGTGATAAGAAAATAAAATGTTTTGTAGGCTCTTGCAGAGAATCCTAACTTGACTTTCGTTCGCTCCGAATGGATTGTCGAGTGTGAAAAGGAAAACCAAATGATTCCAGCCGACCAGTATGTGATCTTGCCAAATAATTGAAAATCGATAGAACAATAGAACCAAGTGACGATCATCATCATATTTTCTAGTTTCATGTAAAACAGAAATACAGATATTTTGTGCAAAAACACACACGCACAATTCTACTACTCACATTTGGATGGATTCTACAGTATTTTATTATTGATTCAATAATCTTAAGAAATATTATTATATTACATTATATTACAAGTCTTGTACACTGGTAAAATGGTAAACATTTAAGATTTTCTTATAATGAACTATGCAACGCTTTCTTACTTAATTTTAAAAATTATATATGCAATACTATTAGTTGATAGACATGATTATTCTATTGAAATGATAAAATTGTACAATATTTTTTACATGTCTAATGTATTTCGTTCTTTGAGTTGCATTTTTGTATGAACATGTTGTTTTATAATATGATTGTGTTTGCCAGGTAAGAGTCAAAGTTTATGTTCACATTTGGGGTATTCATTGGGGAAGTTTTATCTGCAAACAAAGCCAATATTTCCTTGTTAAACTCTTTCCGTATTGTACTTTTCCTCGTGTACTTATATATCACTACTAAAAAAGTTTTTAGTCTTACCTTTTTCTTGTTCTACTCCCTATTACTTGTTATGTTACCTAAATGAAGATTTGTAAGTTGCAGTTACAAAATCAGCAAATTACTTTAAAATAGTATAATGCAACGAGTAACGCGACCTGCTTTTTTAGAAGTAGGATTTCTGTAATAAAAATTTATAGACGAGTTCTTGCTTCTATTTTGTCTCTTTGGTGTATATCTGAAATGGTAAAATTATAGTATACTAGTATGTATTTTTTATTAGCATTCATATTGTGAGGAATTTGAATTTTCAAAAAAGTATAATTTTAAACATATGTTAAGGATAAATAAACTGTTTGGGAGTAAAAAGCCAGTTTTTGTACTACAAACAGCTTTTATTGGATAAGTTTTTTTCATATTACATATTTTACACGAATGAACCATGTTTGTGTGTGTACAAGAGTTTTTTATAATGTTAGCTGTATGAGGCAAAAGTTTAGAAAATAAGAAAATAGTTTTTTCAGCTCCAGTACCTAGATTCTCATTTTTCAGTATTGTTAGAGCGTGTGAAAATAAAAGTTGCCTTGTGAATATATGTATAAAGGGACTTAGTTTCGAGCCCTTCGCATACAGTCGTAATTTGACGGCATAATAATTTAATTAGTACTATAGACTATAGTGTTAGAAACACCAGACTTGCTGCTGGCTTATTTTTTTCAATCCTTTTCAAAATGTTATGCTGCGAAAACTATGAATTTACTTAACAACTTCTTTGAAATGGATAAATGTACCCATTGTACTCGAATTTATTTTCATAATTACTGTGTATTTGTTTTGTACGGTCCATTTTGAATATTTATACCTAGTTTAAATTAATATTAGAATTGAAAACATATTAATAAATATGAATATGAATATTCTTTTGTTTGTTTACACCGACTTTTTTGTGGACATTCCAAACTAGTTTTAATGTTTCACTTCATAAAATACAACAGACATTTTTTCTAACTGTATTAGTATCATAATAAATAAAAATGTCTTCTGACAATTTTTAAATATACATCGCTCGCTCAAAATTCTGTTGCTCGCATTTATTTAACAAGAAACGAATAAAAATGTTTAAGTCCGTCACTTCATCTTCACTCTTGTCAGTATTTATGTGAAATACAAATGAAGAGAAAGCAATTGAAGGAAGTTGAGCGGACGCGAAAGTCGGGGCACCGATTTGGTAAGGGACATTCTGATTCAAAATCTTTGAAAATTAGCAGACAAGTCTGCATCAAGTCTGAAATTACTTTGAAAAGTTGGTTGGTGATGATGTTATTATAGAAAGCACTGCCGCTGATTGTTCAGAGAGAGAAAACTTACAAATTAAATAAACGTGAAAATGAATTTTGTGGAAAATGAAATTAGAAGAATCGTAAATTGGTTGTCTGTGCTTCATTCTTTGATTCATAAGTTTTTCACGCAAAAAATTGTCTAAAAACAAATCTTATGATTTCGATGAATAATAATTGCAAAATGAAAGTTATTTTTGACTGCATATGTTTTCTTCCATATATAATTTGTCCAATCGGAGTGAGTTTATCGACTCAATCGAATCTCATAAAAATTTCTTTGATATACAATAGAATTCTATAGATTCGGCTTTTTAGTAGTAGTAGATTCAGTATATGAAAGTAGAGTAAGTAGACCATACAAAATATTAAATATATGCACAGCAATTACTTGAATTCACTATTCCAACGTCTGTCCTGTCGTATCTCTTTACTTTATCAACGAGATAATTTAATAGCATTCCATTTGTCACTGTGAGTTGTGGGAGAAGGAAGAAAAAGAAGATGAAGGGCCACAAAGATTTATTTGAGATTCTCAACTTTTTCTTCTGTATTGAGCTAGTTTGTCACGAAGACTCTTATGTGTTGAACTTCAATGATGTGTCCATGATGACGAAGACACTTTTTTTTATTCTCTATACCTTCTATAGTTCTCACTTCCTCCTTTCTCACTCGTATACTCGTACTTATCGCTGTGTTTGGCTCACAACGATTATTATGCTTTGTTGCATTTTGCTTTTCTCAGAGCGTTTTTTGTTCGATGTACCTCTTCTTCGTCTCCACATGATGGTTGAGATTCCTATTTCCTCGGTCCGTATAGCTCCATGCTGAGTAACCTCGACAGAATCGAAATGCTCCCGACTCCATTGATTGAATTTTCTCAGTCGCCTGTGCACACTGACCGAATCCATTGTGTGACACGAAGCGAATTCCAATAGAGCCTGTACCCTTTTATTCAAGTTATATAGCATGTGACAAAGGAACCATTTCGTTTGGATAATTTCTTGTACACACACAAGACAAGATACAGCCAACAGAGTATGAATTATAGAAAAGAGGAAATAAAGAACTTATACAGTCGTCTACGACAAACCTATACAAAAAGAAGTGTAAATGTCTTTATCCCAATCTGATATTATTCAAATATATAAGTTATCATCAATAATTTACTTATAATAACTATGCACACATCTCTCCATGATATGGTTCTGTGCAATCTGAAAGAATATGCATTATCTATTTGGTCGTTCTATAAAGGAATCCTTAAAAAGCATTTTTATATTGTATCAAAACAGCGAACAATATCTAAAAAAATTTAGGCTAAAAAGAATTTATAAAAGAAATCTCCCAGTCTGTTATACTATTATTTGAAGCTGTTGCCCGAAGTTCAAACAGCTTAAGAACTTTGAAGAGGAAAGAATAATATTATAATATTAAATATAAATTGCTAAGCTGGTGCAAGAAACTATGGAAGATGATATTCAAAAAAAGAAAGAAGGAAGAGCATAGAATAGAAGAATAAAACTGGAAACTCGTTGTGATTCAATTTCAATTTCAATTGCCACAACTATGCCTCAAATCTTATCCATTGGGTAAATCTTCCAAAAGAAAAGCTATAAAGTCAATATGTATGTTTTGGTTTGGGTTAGTTGAGTAACTATTAAAGTTGAGTTTTATTATTGAAAATCGGCGTTTCCTTTTCCTGATGGCGGCTTTGACGTAAGTTTGGGAAGTTTCTTAACTGCTCTAGAGAGAGCCGTATTTTTTAAGACTATATGGTAATATTTATATGCGGTGAAAGTAAAGTATAATATTGACTTGAGTCCACATGATGTTGTTGCCAGTCATAACTGGGGGATTCCAGGGAAAGTACCAGGTTGTTATTATCCACAGAAACAAATATGTATACTTATATATGTAGACATTGCACCAATCGAAAACTGATTACGCCAAAGTTTTCAGCTTCATCCCAAATCATATGGTATATGAAATAATACTAGAATTGGAATGTGCTCTTTCCAAATAGCAAATAACCTTAATTTACATTTCACATTTTAGTCGTACATGCTAGTGCGGAAAAAAATGTTCATATTCTCATAAATTATAATAAATATTAATACGTAGAACCGAGTTGGAACTTGGAAACACAGTCTCATAATTCGTAATAGTATTCCTGAGCTTTCTTTCCATTTTTTTTTTTTTCTAGAATGTTTCTAGTTACTCTAGACTAAATCTTCATCTGATTATGATTGTGTGCGTAGTATATGAAGTTTCTGTTTTATTAATGATATAATTAAGTACAATTGCTTTTTCGTGATATTCTTACATTTCTTTGAGAGAAAGTCAGGGAAAGGAGAGAAAATGAGGAAGCTGGAGTATGATAAGATCATTTATACATCAAGTCCAAGTCATAATATTTATTATGGTTGTGCGACAATCCTCTACGATTGTCTATACAGCTCTCAATACGTTATACTCGTATTGCATAATGAGAAAATATAGATACGGTATGAATGTGGAACTGGAATATTTATATTCCATGGACAGATTCGAGATGGAGAATTGGAGGCTGCAGTTGAGTAGATAAAAGGAAGGTGATAGAGGTTCGTGTTCTTGCATTAATAGCCTGCTCTGTACAAGTTTTGAGTAAAAAAAAAAATAAGTATAAGAAGTAGTAGATTGGCCATGAACATGTGCTGACTAGAGGAATCCACATAAAAGTTTGCTATATGTAGACAAAATGGTGTATATAGGCAGACTGTACTGTAATATTTGACGTAAAGGATGGAAAAAGATGACACAAGTATAAAGTGAAAGACATACGGTGGAATGTGATAGAAAGAAAGAGACGACGACGACGACGACAGCTGGAGCCTTCAGAAGATCATGGCTTTGTGAAATATCTAATTCTGACTCAAAATGGACTGAGACACGACCCCTGTCTCAGAATATGTAATGGGCATTTGCTCATTCACGAATCGTAACGGACAACGGACTCTTTCAAATGGGCCGATTAAAGAGAGCGACAAAGACATGAAACTTTTCAAATCTCTCAATGAGCTCGTTTGCACATCTTTAGTTTTTTTATCAAGGTTTGTGTAACTCAAGGGGGCGAACCCTGTTGCACACACTTGTCTGTTTTTTTTGTACACCGCCCTTTCATCTGATATGATTTTGGTTTTGTTTTTGCATTCTATCCCTTTCATATCAAGCATTCATTACTTGAACTTGAATGTACAAATAAATATGATAGAAATGTAAGTATTACATTTTTGTATTTATTAATTAACAAAGACATTATAAAATATATACTTTCGATGACAATCGTGAAATTTAAATACAGAACTCTCTGTGTAATATTGTATACACGACGGCATGGAAACGCAAACTTCCATCGTTCGTCGATATGGCCTATGGCCTACGGGTATTTAGAAACTGAAAGCCGACAAGAAATGTCAATGACTAAAAGTGTATGTGAAGGTAGCTCCCCATAGTTGGTAAAACTGAAGAGACAAAAAGTTGATTCAAAATGCTTCCTGCCTTCATTACCCATCCGGATGAAAATCGGATTCATTACATAAAAAAATGGTGCTTGGATTCAGTTCCAGGAGTTTCAGCCATGGTAAAAATTGGCTCATTCATTTCCGTTGGACTCCTTCACATAGTGTTGAACCGATTGTCGACTTTAGACCTCCCGCATTACATATATTCTAATAGGATTTCCCCTCTTGTCCTCCTTTCTCTTTCTTCCTCTCTTTCTCTTGACCTATAAAATTTTCTTACATGGACGCTGCTCAACCTTTCCTGTGTTTTCACTATAGATATTGCCTTTGGCAAGAAGACCCCTTTTTTACATTCTTTCCCCATTCTTTGGTTGGTTGGAGGAAGTTGGAACATATAACTTGGAATTGTATTGACAGACGTTTTTCTTATTTGCCTTCAATGGTTATTAAATTTTACAGATGACTTGAGGCACTATTCTCGGTTGGACGTCAGATCGAGTCTAACTTGACTATCTCACTCACTCACTCTCACTCTCTTTCTCTCTTTCTCTCTCTTTCCAAAGCTCTCTTGGGTAAGATTATGAGGGTTTTACAGCAACTCTATGAATTCGATTTCAAGGCATCCAATGAATTTCGTATTCCATAATCGCAGTTTACATAAGAATCCATTTTACTATCTAGGTATATCGAATTCGAGTTGGAGTTCGAGGACATGTCGAGACTAGACTCAAACCACATGTATATTCATGTGTGTGGTGCCGACTGTGTGAATTGCATTGAATTTCCTTCTTTTTTTCCCGTGGGATTGACAAGTTCATACGATTCTTCTGGTAATATTAAAACTTTTCAACGAAAAATCCTTTGACGGAATGTTTTTAAATTCCCACTCTCTATATGATTTTCAAATAATAGAGTTTTCCATTAAATCATAAATCATTGGAGTTGACACGGACAGGGACTAAGAATATTTGAATGTGAACGGAGCATAACTTGCATGCATGACATTATATTAAAAAACGAGTCGGATTTGTATGTATGTATACGCTGTTTCTATTTACTACATATTATGGACGTGGTCGGGGAATCGACAAAATAAAATATGCAGCGTACGCGATATTTCTTCATGCCATTTTCATTTCACTCAGGAGATGGGTCAATATCTTATGGATTAGTGTGTACACACACATATGCAAGAGGTACGTGAATATTATCCTTGACAAGATTCAATCCATTTTAAATTGTACCATAATTACTAGTAAGTTTTAGACACTATATAGTCATAAGAGAAATATGCTTGTGGGTGCACAAAAGATGATTTCAAGTTGATTCAAAGCTTCTCCCACTAGTTACAAAAGAAAATAAGTTTGCATTAAATTCCCTCAGAGAGAATCTCTCTTTCCATTATTTTAATTTCAGGGATTGCAAATAGTCTCTACTGCTTGTTTTTGTCTCTCTCTCTCTCTCTCTCGCTCTGTAGGGGTATTTTCCGGTCCAGTGAGTGCATTATAAATTGCATTGCATTAGCTCAGCGCCTTGTCCACAGCAGGCAGTTTTAGGACTCGGCTACGAAATTGGAAGAATGAATGATCGATAGTCTAATGCATGGACGAGTGGCCATAGATATTTCCCAAGTGTGGATGGAACCCTGGACAATGACATGCCCCTCTTGCCGCATGCTTATGTACACATCCAGTTTTTCCATATGTATGTATATGTATATGCAAACATTTGACCACAAAATACACTATGAGGATCCTTTTCTTACTCTAGCCATAAATCCAGATTGGATATTCATTGTCGAGTACACTCTATCAAATCCTGTATAAATTATAAACACCATATTTATACGTCCAGACAATTTTTTTTTTTGGCATATTCTCGTAAAAAAACTGAAAATTCCCCTATCGTCACTTTTTTAACAAAAAACAAATTGTGGAGAAAGTACAAGAGAAAGGAAGAGAAGGATTTTGATGATGAAACAAGACGGTAATTTCGATAAACTCTTGAAATCCCATGTCACACATGTACATTCAGCCATATAAATAAAATCCCAGCTGTTTCCATCACGTAAAATCAGCCAAAGTGAGTACATACAGTGAAATAACTGTCTACATGTACACATTCAATTCGAATGGAACAGATACAAAGATTACAATTTGTACCGTCTAACAAAACTATTAAAGTTGGTGGCTACTCAAGAGTAAATGAGTTTCCAGAGAGAAAGAGAGAGGAGACAGAATCAGTGTGACAGTACAGATGGACTAAAATGTTACGACCACCGAGTGAGAAACTACTTTTTCCATCTATTCTGTTTTCGCTTTGTTGTACACACTACCTACACAGCAGAGATGCGGAATCTACTTTCATGGTTTTGTGAGAATGAGAGAATACAGATAGACGAGTGAGGACCAGGTGCTGTGGAGCAAAAGTGTTTTCCGGTCGGGCACAGTCCAGTTGAGTTCCAGATTTGGTTTCAAATTCCACGAGTCGGATTTTCTATCGGTCGAATGTGGATCCAGATCAAGACGCGATGCTTTGCATTGTAATGAGACATGCGACGTAACTGAATACATTTATTTTCATCACATGAAGAACAAAACAAACAAATGGTTTTATACGATATCCTGGCATACATATACTGATATGTATAAGGCGTACGTAGATAAGTTTATTCGTTTCCACCTTGTCCTCTGTGTCGATCTTTGTCATTGTATATAGTCAAGATTATTTTCCAATTTACTCCGTACTCACTCACTGATGTTCCGATTTCTTGGACTGCTTTATACATGGACGAATAGATGGACAGATATTTCGAATGTACAGTACGGATTTAAAATGTTTCACAGAACATCCATCATCCTATACAGATATAAATAGTAGAACAAATATCTGTATTGGGAAGTAGCTGTGTGTGGTAAACATGATTTTTTTTTCGCGAAATTTGTGAAAGAATTGGATCGTGTATTCAGGTGAGAAGACTTGTGAGTAGACTTGATTTTTTCTGTATCTCACAAAATACGGTATGCATTTGGCATCAAATGATTGGAATTTGAAATTCCAGAGACTGTCGTCCACAAACAAAAAAAAAACGTTAGAACAAAGCTATTGTCAATTTATATGTATACAGTGCACGAGGGAGAAATCAAGTGTCTCTCTCTCTCTTTCTCTCTGTCTCTCTCTCTGCATTGCTCTCGGTACTTTTCTAAATCCTTGTTGAGTTTTAATCAGAGAACAGGGTAGGTATGTCTCTCTCTCTCTCTCTCTCTCGTTCTCTCTAAATCGCATGTAGAAGGTCGTAATTGGATTTCAAGTTGACAAAAGGTTTGGTCTTTCCAGTCGGGCTTTTGAATTGACAGGTTGCTTTTTTCTATGCTCTTTAAACCGATTTAATTGAATCGTTTGGGAGTTCAAATAGAAACCAGCCTCCTTCCATTCATCCGTACGATCCGGACCTCTCCAAGTACTCTTATTCCTCACTGTCGAATCAAGTCCTTCAGTTCAGCTGTATTTTGTACAGAATGGTACAGACAGATATATCCGAGCTCACTTTTGCGATTAGTTGACTTTTCAACTTGAGTATCTCTACCAAAGAACGAACCAACGAACGACCGACCGACCGACCGAGCAAAATATACATTACTCGTGTGTGTGTGTGAATCTGAAGAATCTAAGGGGTATATAATATATGCATGGTATACAGTGTATACTATACACATAGTCCTGTGGTGTTTGGATGAGAGCTTGACTTTCAAGTATGAATGTTGGAGTGGGGGGTTGGAATAGGAAGAAGACTGGAGAGTGTCACCTCATCTTCCATCCGAGCACATGCAAAGTCTCCCGATTCCAGATTAAAATTGAAACCTTACACGCACCTTGAGCCACATAATAATTCAGAGCTTATTGATATTGTAAAAGAGAGAGAGAGAGAGAGAGAGGACATGATAGCATTACATTTCCCAACAGAAATTAAGTCTTCTCTCCGAAGTTCTTTCAGCTCCCGGGTATCCCAACTCAACCTATGCAGAATTATTTGACCTCAAGCACAGAGTTTATGATCGCATCTCACGTCGATTCGAATTCCCTTTGGTCCTTTTTACTCACATATTCCTACTCTGATCCTTACTCGACGTCTAAGCTCTCAAAGGTACAGTTTTGAACGAGGAAAAATGTCCTTTTTTTTGTCTATTGACTATTGGAGAAAACGAACAAAGAATACTCGATTGTATGCGGGTAGAGAAGTGTGTTTTTTTTTTTGTAGAATATTTTTTCTGGTTTACAAGGATTGGCCAGATTTTTGTTGCGTATGATCCAAGTCCTAGACAATTCACATTATGCATAATATATCTTTCTTTAAAAAAAAAAATGAACATTTTTTCCAGTGTATAATTTTCTTTGGAAATGACAAGATTTATGTAGTCACTATTAATTATAATTTATACGTACATTTATAAATGGGTTTATGTGTTCGAGTACAATACAAAAAGTATAATATTCATATTAGTTCATGGATACATTGATTCGCCCAAGTGAGAAAAAGTTGAGGATTTTCAAAACGTACTTGGAATTATTACCTTCACGCAAGTATTTGAAACTTTATTACAAAGTTTTTCCGTTGCTCCCCAGTGAAAGTGTCTGTAGTTGGTACAGATTCTGTGCATATACAGAGAGAGGGGGAGAGAGAGAGCGAGAGGAGGAGGAGGGGAAGAAGAAAGAGAGAAAGAGAGAAAGAGAAAGAGAGAAAGAGAGACAATGTATGTGTACTATTCTTCCACAAATTCTTCCTTGGCCCAGAATCAATTTGGCTTCAGATCCAGTTGTATAGGTCATTCATTTGACATCCAACTCACAAATGAAAATATATTACACCATTACGCTGTAACTTTTCACATTAAAACTGTATAGATTAATATGAAATGGCGTTGTACCCTGCTCGACGAGGCTTTTCAATAAAATTTGAACGGCAATTTCAAAAAAAGAAGTTATTCCTGGTCATATTTGGTGAGTCAGGAGAGGCAAATTAGTTGTTGATATTGTAACGGCTAACGCTTTACAATTTAACGTTTGAATAATCCTAAACAAAACCAACCCTCATATTCAAAGTAATCTCGTATAGCAGATTCAAATTCCATGATTTTATTGAATGCCCAGCAAAATATTATAACGCCAGAATTCAATTGCTGCGCATCAAGCTGACCATCATTTAGTAGGTGAAAAAAATTTGGGGAAAAAGGATTAAATGGTCAAGCTAATTCGACCAAACAGGAAAGAATAGAAATTCTAACACGTATTCATTCAGTTGCGGATCGATTTGATATTCTCAACTGGTGTTCTAAAAAAAAAGAACGAAATAACGGAGCGTAATGAACTGAATTTCTCATTAGATGAGCCAAAAGTGTCTGGTTTGAGTGCAGTCTGTGGGTGAAGAATACAATTCAGTTCCAGTTGTGACTGGACTAGAAAAAGCTACTAATATGAATGTGGGTTAACCAACTAGACAAGCAGAGTAGTCGTCTTCCATGTATATACTAAATGTAAGCTTCATTGGGCACATTGAGCTCTGCTATGGTCTGCTGGTAGAAGAGAATTCACCGTACCGGGCATTTTGTCAACACAATATCCCAATTGAATGAAATCCACATAGTTGAATGATGGACGGCGATATCATAAAATGGGTAAGAGATTTAATTGAAGTTGAAACGTTGACATGGGTCCACCAGTGACGACTACAAAGGTGTTTGCAGCTGTATGTATAAACGACAGAAAGATAAATGCTTCAAACTAATTTCCCTTTCCATCTGTACCATCCAACATTTTTATACCAAATTCACATTTGCATGCACTCTGACTCGACTGTGTTTGCATACTCAATGCAGATTGTGCACGCAGTCCTCACAATTTACTGATATACATATATGTATATACATATATACATATATGTAGAGGCAATTTGACTGTATCTGACACAAAGTAGCGTTTCCCTATTTCCTATTCTTCCGTCACAATATTTTTTATTATTACATTCTATTCTGAATTTGCTTTTTTTCTCTTTCTCTCACTCTGTAGAGTATGAAAAACATATCAATGTCAGCCATAGTTATTAGTTAAAAGCATTGCTTGTAAAGAGCTAAATTCCAGTGACACGTTCAATATATTTTTTTACAATTAGTTCATTGGACTATCCGGGAAACTGTCACACATTCTGAAGAGACTGAAAGGCCAAAGCTATGTGTTCCGTTTTCTCTCTCCCCTCGTTTTCATTTTGCATTGTGCACTACTTTTGGACTGACACCATATTCATGAAATAGTTTCCTGGCGACTTCGGCTCCTGCAAAACGAATGGAATTCCGGAATTTGCATTTGTATTCTGGGGAAGAAAGCTAGTACAATTCCTCCACATACATACGCGTAAATATATGTACATACTCCACTCACAGACACACACACACACTAATATGTATATTGTTATATTATTGTATAGTTTAGAGTTATATCAAGGTGTTTGACTAGTATCCGGTAATGTCAGCCTCACTTATTTATAGTGAGAGCTTTCATTACCTGGACAGGCAGTGAAGTGCATGAATAGACACTCCACCGCTCATAGGATTTGACGATGGAGGAAATGAAAACATGTTCATCGGAATATGTAGTCATTCTCTCCATCCTGATATCCAATAGGTACACCGCGGCGCAATGGTTAGTGGTGCGGCTTTCTTATGGAAAGGATCGGTAACGATACCCGGCCAATCCGGGATTGTTTTGGGGGATTTCATAAATCACCATGGTTTTTTTTTTTTTTTGATCCTCTCATGTTTTGTCAAAATAATTATGAATTTATAAAATGAGATTCAGCCAGCTAGAACCAACCATTGGTAAGTCCAGCGATAAGGCGGCCATAGTACATAGACGGCCATAGTACATAGTACTTAGTACATAATAATAAAGTTTGAGATAATAATAATTTTACGGGCCATTATTTTGGAGTGTTTTGGTGGGCCAAACGCTTCGTGAAAAATATCATAGGTAACACAGGTTGTGTACTTTATAATGAGCCATTAATAATTAAATTATGTAGGGGATGAGTTGTCATAGCAACCATTTCCCACTTGTAAAATTATGATAATAATAATAAATTCTATGATAATGAAATGCTAGTATGTACACAGGTAATAAATGATGCCATACATAAATCCGTAGAGAATAAATAGTTCGT